>VUQG01042622.1:7781-31982 GCA_015106755.1 Etia nguti
TTTTTTTGTGCTGAAAATGTTTCTAGAAAATTCCTAATTGATTCTGATCCTGGATATTTGACCAAAGTGACAGAATTAAAGAGGTATTCAAATGTTAACTTCAATGAAAGTAGGAGCTGATATGGGTGATTTAATGGTTGAAAGGCAAGCCTGATTTAAGAAGTCGGAAAAAGAATCGCCACATCCAAACCAAGGTTCATTTATAAACCTCTGTCACCTAAACACGTCTGTATAGTGGCAATGAAGGCTCAACACTACTTTTGTTAAGTATAGGAGAGGAGGGGGTGATGGGAGCACAGGTGATCCTTTCGTGAAACGCGATGAGTCAGATCAACTCTCGGCCCTTTACACACACACGCATAGTTAAAAACAAATAATTCTACGGGCAGATCTGCTCTGTTTGCCTTCTTTCTGTTTGCCAGGAAAGTCCCATTTAAATAATGCATTCAAAGATGATATGATACAAACTGTATGTAAAGTATCGTGCAACAGGGGTGTCCAACTCCAGGACTCAAGGGCCGGTGTCCCGCAGGTTTTAGATATCACCCTGGGTCAGCACACCTGAATCAGATGTTTAGTTCATTACCAGGCCTCTGGAGAACTACAAGACATGTTGAGGAGGTCATTTAGCCATTTAAATCAGCTGTGTTGGATCAAGGACACATCTAAAACCTGCAGGACACTGGCCCTTTAGGCCTGGAGTTCGACATCCCTGTGAAAAGCTTTCATAAAACTTAATGCCAGCTGCTTAGGACAGCAGTACATTGATTTTGATAAACTTAATCTCCTTTGATCTGCTGGAGAAATGACATTAAAAGTACCTATAATGCTATATATTATGCTTCCCGTTTATTGCACTATAGAGTGCATCATGGTCGCTTTTGTCATTCTCCATATTCTGATGTAAAAGGTCACAAGGCAATGCTTGTTTGTTTTGGAAAATCCATGGCTTTATGAATACCTTCATAAGGTGTAGCTCTGTGAAGAATGAACTAGAAAGATTTACAGCAGTTAAGCAATAATGTAAAGGGAATGCTTTTTCTCTAGTAAAAGTAGTTGCTGTGAGCAAAAAGTTCAGGCTTCTCCAAATATTCAGTTTCAGACAGATTTTTCTACTTTTGACTCCGTATGATTTCATTGAGAGAGACAGCTGAATATGGTCATGTTAGACACACAGCTTTAACTGTGAGTCACCCCAACTGCTTTTAGTACGTGTAAATCGATTTGTATGTAACTTGAGAAGTGCTCAAATCAACACACAAGCAAAGTCATTAAACACGTGAAACTATTTTACAAATGTGTATATCCAAACCTGAAAACAGATTTTTAACATTCATAAATGATTTGAGTTCAGTTTAACAAATTGGATTATGTTGACTTTCTAAAACCTCCCTGTGTGTACAAATGTCTAAAAACATTTTTTTTCACTCACTTACAGAAACTTAAATGCGTGTGCACAAATTCTCTGATATGACAAATTTCACATTGTCAGCTTCATGTAAAATGACATTCCTGATCCTGGTACAGAAACACATGAAATCAAAAAGATGGCATTATAGTAATGGCATACAATATAGCTATAGGTGTTTTCTCTTCTGATACGTGTAATAAAAACAGTCAAAGCAAACTAATTCTGAATGGCTGGTAGGTTTAGATTTAGTCAGCTTTAGGATGTGTATTTAGTTTATTCAACAGGCATAAAGTACTAAAATCATCTGTCTGCTGTTTTAAATGCTGCTTCTATTTTAACCAGCATTTTTATTTATTTTATTTATTTTGGTTTTTAAGAACTTGGACTAAACTATGCCCAATATGACTGTTCCTCATGTTCTTCTCCCCCAAGTGCAAGCGGTTTAAAATAGTTCAGTAACTTTATTACCTAATAACACTTTATGAAACTATCGCTTTGTAATTACAAATTGTGCTGGCTCATGCAGTAAACTGGAAACAATATTTTTATGGAGGCTCAGTGGTTTGTGCCACTGTAAACCATTAACTGTCCTCCCAGTCTCCCTTCATGGTTCAGACTATCAGTCTCTACAAACCTGCACAAATATCTATCTTATCAAAAGAATATCTGTGTTTGCTTCCTCTGCGTGCCAACTGTTGAATTTTATTTTGCATGAAGTTTCATCACTTTTCTCCTTTCTTTACAGGCTTTGTTGAAACACATCACAGGAAGACTGAATGTGTTTCTTACGTAAACTCTTCAACACACAGCTAGATATTTTCAATTGTGAGTTTGTACGTAGTAGAGAAACGATTTTCAGCTCTGTCACAGGACATTGCTCAAAAAGCAGGGTTTAATTGTTCACTAGTGAAGCTTAATCCATATTCCCCACTATTCTCTGTTATATTTTCTTAGAATAAGTAACAGAGACCAACCAAAGTCTTATGTAAGATTTAAGAAAGACATATCAATTAAATCTTCAGCCATTGTCGGCAATACAGAATTTTATGCTGCATTTTCTAGAAGGCAGTTTAAAGTTTTTACAAGAAACATTAAAAGATATGATTAAGGCAGGTCTTCCGGGTGGCGGTTTAGCCCACAGGGTGATTGGATGACCACATGCTAAATGGCACTATGGTGCATGCCTTCCTGCTTTCCTGTCCAGTCTTTGTTATGGTGTGCAATAAGACAGGTCTTCTCTCCTCCTTCACAGCCTGTCTGCATAGTAATAGTAAAGACACTGTTGAACACATTCTGAATATCAAAGCTAGTGTTTCTGAACCATGTTGTTTTAGCCTCTTTGCACTGGTTTCCTCTATGTTTTACAGTAGATTTATTGGATTTCTGTACTGGACATTGCATCAGCCTAATAAGAGGTGTATTTTCGGTTCACTTGTTTGTATTTGGGTCCTCAGCACGCCTACACTCTACATACAGCTCATGACACTTCTTTTAAAGCTGATATTTTTATGCTGTGTTTGGTTTGCTGCCCTTGTGGGCAACTTTGCAGGGTGAATTTTAAAAATTGTTCATCATTGTAATATTTTTACACAATATAGTTACATTTATTTTAATTTTTGCCCTTATTAATGTTGAACCAAAAATTCTTAAGTTTTTGGTTCAGTCTAAACACAGATTGCCATCACCTGATGTTAGCTGACAGCCAAAAGCTTCAGGCTTCAGGAAACACTGTCAAAAATATTTTTTACACCTCTGTAGAGAAGGGAAGCTTTTTGAAGCAAAAATGATTTGAGAAGCTCAACTTAAAAATGTATTCAAATTGCTTATTGCTTTGTATTTGTGTGAATTGGAGAAAACATGTGTGAGTCCTCAAAAGTGACACACAAATCACAGTACACATTTTAAATCTTCGTTTATGCTTTTATATCATATTATATGTGTTTGTAACATAGTTTCTCTCCAATCAGCACAAATGCATCAATATCTTGTCTCCAGTAAAACATTTGAATCCAAGTTTAAGTGAGATCTATTAAGTGACAATTGGATCAGTATATGCAACAGCTTAGTAAGATCTGTAATGTATGGATATCATATATTACATTGGATCTAAATTTTCTTTTTTTTTCTTTTTTAAAATCATTAATCTTCTCAACTTATGACATAATCAAATCAAAGTACACATACAACTTCTTCAAACAAGCTCATACCAAGGTGTGTTAAAAAGAACTTCACAAGTATGTATAAGGAGGTTCTTGCAAAATATTTCAATCAACTCCATCTGAGAAGTAATGGTTTTATGAAAACTTGCTAATAAAGACATTCATAGACTTCACATATACCACTGAGTAACGTGACCAAACTTGCTGGTCTGGGTACAAAAGTGGGTGGAGAAAGACCAGCATCATAATGGGCTGAGCTTCACCTGCTGTAAAAAAGCTGTATCCTTGACAGAAAGGTGAACAGAGAGTGGATAACATGCTCTGGTCAGATGAAGATATGGATATATATGTGAAGACAGTGACAGAGATCTGAGTAAGAAGAAGAAGGCGCAGAAAAAGGAAATGAGACTTTGAGCTGCAGTCTGAGGCTGACTCGAGCATTTTCATCAACAGTCTAAATAGCAGTTTGATTAAAGTTTTAAGATATTTTATCCAACAATGGCAACTCCTTGGCGATTTACACTTTTTCTCTGCATGCTGCTGATGGTGTGTGGAGGCTTGAGCCTGGCTAGTAAAGAACCAGAAACCCGAAATACACAAACAGAAACTGGGACAGGCTCAAGCTCTAACACAACTGGAGAAGGTGGTCATGGAGCAGCGCCCATCACTACACTGCCTATTGTGACCTGGAAGTGGGGTCACATCAGCGTACAGTACCTGGTGGCCCTGTGGATCCTGGTTTCCTGGCTCTGCAAACTCAGTAAGTCTTTAAAAGTCCAATTCTTGGAAGTGCTCTCCTTTTCTGACATCTATTAAAAATAATCATCTGCATCCAAGATATTATTTAATAAGTTTGAAGTAGTAATAATTTGTTTGTAGTTTAGGGTTAAGCACAACATGTATTTTTGTCACTGGCTCAATTATTTTTTTTTAAATTATTTCTCAGGTAAGAGCTCTTAAATGTATAAAAACGTGTGTACTTATACACTTTAGTGATATTTAAATAAAGCCAAACATATGTAAACATATGCAATCTAAGATTAACTCTACAACTAGAATTTTAAAAATCATGTAACTCTATTAAATTTAAACCCCATCATCTTATATTTCACGGCTTTTCCTGACCTTACTCCTCATATAGTGAATTTTGGGATGTGTGAGGACGATATTTTCAGCTCATAGAAATGAATGTGAAACATCGGCAACTCGGCATGTCGCGTTGCCTAGCAACACTTATTGTTTACGCGGACTTTTACTTGATGGCCGCTATAACACGAGCCAAGTCTGCAGAGAGTCTATTTACGAATATAAGTAAAGATATTGGGCGTAAAAACACACAAAAACATAGGAAATCACTTCTTTTTTGTGTGTGCAGACGATCACTTTTTGGCAGGACGCCCGATCAGACGGAACTCGTGGAGAATCTGTCAAAAAGTGAACGTCTGCAAAAAAGTGATTTCCAGAGTTTTCCTGTGTAATGTCTTTATTTATATTGTTTAAATAGAGTTTGGAGAACAGGCTTTACAAAAGGGTTATATATAACACGCCCTTTATGACCCCTTGTTATTGCACCTACATTATAACCAATCCAATCATATTTGGCCACGTAAAATATCTTTATAGGACTAATGTTATATTTTTAGCAGTTCCTGTAAGCCTGTTAGCCAGATTACTCTTTTAAAAAGAAATGCGCAATGTCAATGAAACTTTTTACCTGGATAAATAAGGACGATATTAAACTCACTTTTCAAAAAAAATTATTGCAGCTTCTTACTTGTGACTGGAATGTTGTTTGGGGCTCCAGATGACTTGACATCATAAATGAGGGATACATGGGACATTTGTTTCACATATTATAGGCCAACAAGTTGTTTAGAGCAGTTTATAAATGGCTAGTCACTTTTTGGCATATACCAGTGTTGCACATTTTCTTCCAAAAAGTGATTTCCAACGTTTCTATGTGTTTTTTTTTTTTTTAATGTCTAATACCTTTACTTATATTGGTAAATAGACTTTAGTGAATAGGATTTACAAAGGGGTTATATATAAACTAAAGAAATGAATTGTTTTGCAAGTACCACTGCATTATTTTACCTACAATATAACCAATCCAGTCCTTTTTAGCCAGTTTAAATATCTTTACAGAACTATTGTTATACTTCTTGCAATTTCTGCTGCCCTCTTGGCCAGGTCTCTCTTTTAAAAAAGTAATGTTGATGTCAATTTAACTGGATAAAAGAAGGATATTTAAAAAACACTTTGCCAAAAACTAATTGTGGCTTCTACCTTGTGACAGGAATGTTGTTTGTAGTTCAAGGATGAATTGATATTATTCATGAGGGATACATTTGACATATGTTTTACATATCATAGGCCAACAAATCCTTAAAAGTAATTTAAATATGGAAAAATCACTTTTTGGCAAATACCAGAAATCACTTTTTGCCACAACACCGTCTGTGCAGTGCGTCCAGAGTGTAGAGAACTATTTCAGTCAAATAAAGAGTGAAAGTCAGAGCAGAGCAGCCAAATCAGACTGGTTCTTTGGTCCTGAGGTACAGAGCTGAGGATCTGAAGCTGCAGACTAAGGAGGAGCAGTGTGGATGGTGGAGGAGAGGTTGCAGTACCGGTGATCAGAAGCAGACTTGGACGAGATGATCTTAAAAACAGTTTGTCCAGCTGTCCACATATCCATGCGGCCCTTCTGATTGTCTGACAGCTGGCACAGTTTCCAGCCTGATGAATATGTTGGCTGAGGGTGAGGAGCTTTCTCTAGCCCAACCAACTACTTCATCCAGGAGGAAATGTTGATCTCATCATCCCCGTTCCATACATCGGCCATCCAGGTCCACACTGCAAATACCACTGCTGCCCAGCCTCATCATTGCAGCAGCCTCCTCTGCCTGACCCACCGCTGATCAGGGTGGGTTGACGAAAACTTTTGGCCAGCTTGTCAATGCCACTGCAGCTAGCCCCCCATACAAGGACCCTTGATTCTCTGCCGTAGAAATGGTGACCTCAGACTCCCCCGAAGAGCTGATATCTAAAACAGAATTTCCAGTTTTGTTATGCTGTTGTCAAATATAGGTTACTGGGGTCACTGGGGACACATTTAAACATTTGTAAAATGTAAAAAAAAAAAAAAAAAATCACTTAGAACTATGACAAATGCAATTAAATGAAAAAAGAAAAAGGTTTAATTCCATATTTATACATATATTTTTTCACAATCCATGGGACGCATGAAGCTCTCAGATTCAAGACCCTTGAGTTAGTCCATTAAAACCTTATATCTGTCCACAGTCTCTAATTATAGTCTGAATCTGTATTCTCCCAAAACCAACAGCATTGTTACTTAGGTTTCCAGTAGCAAGAAAGAAACTGTCCAGGTTTTAGCAGGAAGCAGTTTTGCTATAACAAAGCAAACCTTTATTTCGGTTGAAAGGCAGAAAGTGACAAAGTCCAAAGGGGTTTTGCCCTGCTAGTTCAGAGCATAACAAAGAAGCGCAATTAAAATACAACATTGCAAAACAGTCAAATCAAAACTCAGACATGCAGCAATAAAGGAGGAACACACAAGGCAAGGTAAATATACACAATAACAAATAGCAAAGACAAGGGCAGGGTTATATATGCAGGAAGGTCGTGAGGAATGACTAAAACTAATCAAGGAAGTAAAACTAAACAAAATACACAGGAGACCGGAAACTACTGTAACAAAATGAAACCTCAAGTAACTCAACAGGAAAATACGTTACACAGAGACAGGAAATTGACAAGAAGATACAAAAGGGCATGGAGAGGCTAAACGGAACCAAAACACAATAAGTAAATATAAATAACAATTTAAATTCCAAAGTAATAAGAACTAGGGACTAAGAATCGTAACACAGAGAGCGATAGTAAGGCTGATCGGAAATGGAGTTAAAAAAACACAATGGGATTCAAAAACCCTGGACTACTATGGAAGAGACAGGAATCAGCAGAAATTAAACAAACCTAGAATAATTGGAAAAAATAAGATAAAACCATCTGAGATTATTAATTACAGACTCGATAAAAATTCTAAACAACAGAACTCAGTGACCGTCACACCACACCACACACCTGTTGCAGCTTTTCCACACATTATACGGTGTACGCAGATGGATTTTTGCTCCCTCTGTTTCATTTACAGCATATGTTTGAATGTATTTCTTCACCATTTAAAGGGAAGAGGGTGAAAATGTTCCTAAACCCACAAATTTAACAGTTATCCAATGACCTCTGCTCCATCATTGACTGTGTCGCAAACCTCTACCCTGGACGTGCCAAAAAAATACAAACAAAGCAATAAATTGTCAGTGATTCAACTATCACTGACTAAACAGAGAAACTTTTTTGTAGTCCTTTATTCCACAACCAGACACTCACAAACGCAGCAATCTTGCTTATGGTCAGTCAGCCTATAGTCTACTGGTTTTTAATTTAGAGCTGGTCACTGGATAATTGCAGGTCTGGCGGCTGGGGCCAGTGTTGCTGGTCTGTTTTGTCAGCCTTTTCTTAACCTTTTTAAACATAAAGCTAATTTCTTAAAATCTCAGCTGATCTACTTCACGAGAGACCGTGCAGATGTGGTTTTATAAGGAGTCAAGTTAGTGATCGAAAGTGAGAGTTTAAAAGTGTAAAAATATATTTTTTTGAGGTTACCTTATTATTTTTTGTTTGTTTATAGATTTCCAGTATTTTTTACAAGAGGTTCCTTTTAGTTAAATTTAAAGAAGTGAATAACCTTTGCATGGTGTGGAGAGAATCTTTAACTTGCTGGAGGTCCTTGAGTGAATATGTTTTAGTAATGGGAGAATATGTTCACTTTTACTGTGATATGAGTCTTATAATAATATAATAAAATTGCATGCTTTATGATTGTTTTAGCTGCTCTCTATATGTTTTTTGGAGTGACATACACACGTTTCTACATTAACTCTAAAACCTAAAAGCAAAAAGACTTGTTCTCAAATTTATTTTTCATACTCACTGAAGAATATGTTAGCAAAAATATTCATTTCGATTCTGTGCTTGCACAAACGTAAGCTGTATTGGTGATGATAATTTCTGGAATTTAATCTTCAACTAATTTTAAATACAAATGCGCACAACATAAGTGCCACCCTGTGGGGTAAGAATAGGTGTACGCTGTGGTTCAGTAGTTTTTATTGTTAAATAAATTTTAGTGAAACTTCATGAGCTCATTAAACATGTGGTTATCTTTGGTTATGCAGACGGGTTTCACATACAATCCACCCAGCTCACTTGTTACTCATATCCCCAGATGCTTTTTTTAGATGAGCAAAAGTTGATCATTTAAAGAATTGCAAATGATCAACTGGAGTTTTATATTTATGGTTAAGTTACAGTGAACTGAGCTTTGAATGTTCCCAGCTCCAACTTGACAGGAAGAAGACCGGCTTAAAATCAAAGGCTGTTACTATTGATTGATGGTTCTTGTCTTTGTCTTGATCTTTCTTTCTCCTCTCAGTCATTGAGGCCAACCATAATGTCACCAACTACATACCCGAGAGCGCCCTGCTCATCTGCTCTGGTTTCATTTTGGGTGGCATGATTTGGGGTGCAGACAAGGTGCAGACCTTCACGCTGATCCCAACAGTCTTCTTCTATTTCCTGTTGCCTCAAATCATTCTGGACTCAGGCTACCACATGCCAAACAAGCTCTTCTTCACCAACCTGGGTGCCATCTTGGTCCACGCTGTGATTGGGACCTGCTGGAATGCTGCCAGTTTGGGGCTGTCGCTGTGGGGGTGTCACATTGGAGGAGCCATGGGTAAGAGGGGATTTTTACTTTATTTCATTTCACCTGCCAACCTGCTGCTACGACTCACACAGAGGAAAGGATCCATTCTGAGATGTTTAGACTGATAGCTAGTATTTGTGATATTTGTAGTGTTGTTTAACATACTAAAGGATTATTAAAAATGACAATCTAAGTGAAAGAAGGAGATATTAAAAAATATCAGGTAGTTACTTTGTTGGAACTATAGATGTAGCCATCTATAACAATCCACATTTTGAAGCATGACTGATAAGATTTTGGTCACCAACATGTTGTTTATTATAATCGGGCGGGGCAAGCAAACATCAATACCTGCTAATTAGTGCTAAAACATTTTTTAAATACTCACATTTAATTCACAAAAAGTAAAGCACCCCAACTCTGCATCATAATTAATTGAACTGTGCATAAAACATAAAACTTGCTGGCTGCACACCCAGAAAAAAAATCTTTATTTATATAACAAAAACAAAAATAAAAATTCATGTTTCTTAAAATGTAGCAGACTTTTTTTTTAAAAATGGCGAGAACACAAAAGACACAAACATGAGCACTTCAAACCTGGCTTCATATTTTAGCCCTGAAGGCTGTGATTGTTCTGGAACAAAGACACGATGCACAATAGATAATTTTACAGTCAAACGACTTAAGCAAGCTGCCTTAATACTTTACTTTTATTCTTTGTTTGAATACATTAAACACATCACTAACTGGTAATTTGGCTTACTTCCCAAACTTTATCAAAATGCAGACTTAATAAGTTTATTTTATGCTCAGGGCTTGTCCACTGCACTGGATGAAACTGGAGAGATATTTGACATGAGTTATTCTATTAATGAAGTAGAATGTTTTACCAAATGAAACAGTATTTCATGTTAGCATATTTCAGTTTGCAACTGGGAGATTAAGGCTTACTTTGCCATTCTCAGCTACAGAAAATATGAGCTAGGTTTATTGTATTTCCTGCCCTCTGTATCTGTACAGGTGACCTGGAGATCGGTCTGCTGCAGTACCTTCTTTTCGGAAGTCTGATGGCTGCTGTGGACCCCGTGGCTGTCTTAGCTGTGTTTGATCAGGTCCACGTTAACGAAGTCCTCTTCATCATAGTGTTTGGAGAGTCGCTGCTCAATGACGGTGTGACAGTGGTTAGTATGGTAAACTCTGTAAACGCAAGCTTTTCATCAAACAAAAACGTGGAGTCTGTTTACACACCGCAAAGAGCAGAGAGGCCAAGCCCTTACTGAGACGGGGAGCTCAGGTTTCTAGCATCCAAAACAGCAGCGCCCGTTCCTTCAATGACTATTAAAACCTTTAGTGTGAAAAAGCAAGCCAGAGTCCTTCATCAGAGCACCTGGTCAACAAATTTTGACAAGAAGAAAAGCGAACTTTGTTAGGTTGGACACTGACTCATTATTAATATTAATGTCTACGCTATCTTAGCATACAAAAACGTACCTCCTAATAATGTCAGAAAGCCTTCCAACAAGACAGAATACAAATTGCGTACATATCTTACTTCCTTTGACTTTGACCTTTGAATGTACTTGAGATAATTTATATATTCTTGCATTTAAGAAAAAAAATTTCTTTAAAAAATCACATTAAATTTAATACATTTAAAGGGTTTAATTGTTTATTGTTTATTGTTTAATTTTTTTTTTTAAACGTATTTTGTATGCAGTTAAACTTTAAAACATTGCAGTTTCTAAAATGGAAAACAAAGAGCAGTTCATTCTGATACACCTGTGTTGTTTCTCGGTTTGAATATTTATGATTGCTGGAAGATTACCTGATTAATAATCAATAGATTACTTGATTACTGAAATAATCGATAACTGCAGCCCTAATACGAATCATGAAGTTACGCTCTATTCACTGCTTGAAACCTTGCCCAGCCTTTTTAATAACAAGGTTAGAGGCCTCTGATGGAATCATCAGGAGTGTTTAGTTCATTCAAAGCTGAATGTAATAACTGATTTATGATACAGCATTAAATAAACTCAGACTTAATTTCATTTAATGTATGCCACAAGTGTGAGTACACATTGCAGTAAAGCAGCTGTCAGCAACTTTGTTTGGTAACAAGATGCAATTATGTAACTAGAATAGAATAGAATAGAATAGAATAGAATAGAATAGAATAGCCCTTTTTGTAATTTTACATGTACAACGAAATTATGGGTGCTCCACATCAACTGTTCAGGTATAAAATATAAATAGTAGACAGCAGGAATAAATAACAAACAGGAGAAATATATACATATATAGTGTTCGTTAACAGTCCGAATGGCCCAGGGGAAGAAACTGTTTGTGCATCTGGAGGTGTGGGACCTGATTGACCTGAGGCGCCGACAGAGGGCAGGGGGTCAAACAAGTGGTGCACTGTGATGGCCCTGGTTTTTCTGAGACAGGGGGCTATGGTGATGGCCTCTAGTGGTGGCAAAGTGCAGCCAATGATTTGTTTGGGAAGTTTTAATTACTGTCTGCACAGCCTTCCTGTTTTCAGTAGTAGCCCCTGAGTGACAAAGCCAGGGCAGTAGGAGAGCACACTCTCCAGTGAGGAGTGGTAAAAGGCCAGCAGTAGCTTCTGGTCCAGGTTATTCTTTCTGGACCAGCCATTGCCGAGCCTTCTTTACAAGGGTGTTGGTGTTGTGGGTCCAACATTAACATAAGATCATTGGACATGTGGGTGCCCAAAAAATTAAAGTTTCATTCATACTGAGCAAAGGTGTTGAGCTCCTCTGCAAGTTTGATGCTGCTGTTGTGGATTGAGGGGCTCTGGCCTTTGTAGTTGGTGAGCGTTTGGATGCCCCTCCACACCTGAGGAAGTGTGGAAGCCCTCTATCATCCACCTGAAGGCCTCCTTGGCCTGTTTGATGCCCCTCCTCAAGTTGGCAGGGATGCGGAGCAGAGGAAGCTGGTGTACCAGGTAGTATGGTAGTCTTTAATGATGTTGCAGGCTCTGATGAGATAGTGTCAGTGCATAACACCCTGGATGGATGGAAAAGAAATCCCAATGATTTTCTCAACAGTCCTCACCACTCTCTGCAGCGATTTCTTTTCTGAGACACTGGAGCTGCAAAACTAGATGGAGATACAGCTGCTCAGCAAGCTCTAAATGGTGCCTCGTTAGAAAGTGGAGAGAATGGGAGGGGGAAGGTGTGCTCTCCTCACCCGGCAGAGAAAGTGCAGGTGCTTCCGAGCCCGTTTAACTACTGATGCTGTATTAAGTGACCAGTCCAGGCTATCAGTTATCTGTACTCCCAGAAACTTGCTGCCAACTATCTTCACCACTGTTGTGTCATCTGCATACTTAATGATGTGATTTGAAGCAGGTGCAGCACTGCAGTCATGTGTCAGCATTGTGAACAGCAGCGGGCTCAGGAGCTGGAGATGTTGTTTCCCAACATCATGGATATTTCGGGCACTGGGATGATAGTGGCAGATTTGAAACGTGATGGAATCAAGTTAGGTGTTAAAGATGTCTGTAAGCACGCGTGCTAGCTGGTCAGCTCTGAAAGTGTTCCTAGTGATTATGTAGGCCAGGTCGAGAGTGTTTTCCCACCCTAGTTGCAAAGCCCACATACTGCTAGAAACATTTAAAAACAGCCATAATACTGATAGTGTTAAATTCTCTAGGCAGGTGACACAGTCTGCATTTAACAGTGAGCAGCTCTATTTCAGGAGAACACTGACTTAAGACCGCTGCTGTGTTGTTACTTCATCTGTTGTTTGAGTAAATACATAACCCACCACCACAGAATTTACCACCAAATGCTTGGCTCCTGTCTGGCCACAATGTGATTAACCCCATGCAGGCTAACTACATAATCAGGAACACGGTTCAGCCATGTCTCCATCAGAACCATGGCACAGCAGTCTCTCACCTCCCGTTTTGATGTTAGGTCCAGCAGTGAGAATCTGATGGAGCAAGTTTATCTCCTGTTGAGGGCTACATACCAGAAAAGACAAGTCTGGAAAACATTCCAGTCTGACTGTCCAAACGCTGACAGTTTTTTGTTTGTTTGTTTTGATCTTTTATATCAATGATCACTCAATAATTTTTCTTTTTTTTTCTCTCTTAGGTGCTTTTTAATGTGTTTGATGCATTTGTATCGCTGGGAGGAGCCCGCATTAATGCAGCAGAAATTGTTAAAGGAATAGGTAAGCTATAACATGTATTAAGGTGTTAAAAGAGAATTTATCTGTTCATGCAGTGTAATTGCTCACAGTCAAGTCTGGCACAGCAGACAGTGTAGTGTGGTGTGTCCTGAAACTTTTGAATGTCTCCCTGCTGCAACAATTAAATTATTAAATTATTATGATCATGGTGCAATAAAAGTACTTCCAGAAATACATTTTTCAAAACACATTTCTTTAAATTTACTTGAGTAGTGTTAGGGGTTGCCACCTCAGTATGCAGTTTAGTTCTATAGAGTCTTGCTATTGACCTAATAATTTTATTCAGGTGTGTTGCAGCAGGGAAACATTCAACAGTTTCAGGACACCGGCCCCCGAGGACTGGAGTTTGAGACCCCTAGTATAGAGGCTCTGTTTTCGGAGATACTATATGCATGCAGGTGCTAAAGCAAAATGTGTTGACCATGTTGACTTCTCAGGTGTGGACACAAAATAAACACTTTTTATGCTATCACTGCCCTGTAAGGCTAGTAGGCTTTAGAGGGGTGTAAACAATAGCAATAAACAAACAAACAAAAGTACATTTTTACATAATTCCTCTCTCTCTACAGTTTCCTTCTTTGTAGTTGCATTTGGTGGTTCCCTTGTGGGCATAGCATTTGGCATATTAATTTCACTTCTGACCAGATGCACAAAAAACATCCAGATCATCGAGCCAGGCTTCATCTTTGTCATGGGATATCTTTCCTACCTGACTGCTGAGATGCTTTCACTGTCTGCTATCCTTTCGTGAGTATTTCAGAATTGAAATATAATTTATTTTATTATGTCTGTATCCATTTTCTATATGTAAAAATGTAGTAAACATATTTACTTCTGTTTTCTTCTGTAGTACTGTCTTCTGTGGTGTATTATGTCAAAAGTATGTCAGAGCAAACATGGATGAGCATTCGGTCCAAACAGTCAAATACGCCATGAAGGTTTTCGCCAATGGATCAGAAACCATCATCTTTGTTTTCCTCGGTATCTCGGCCATCGATAAGGTTATCTGGGTTTGGAACACGGGCTTCATCCTACTCACAGTCCTCTTCGTCTTTGTGTATAGATTCATTGGTGAGATTTGGTCCTTTTGCTATCACACACACTATGTTTAAAAAGTTTGTGTATTATGCAGAGAAATTTTCTGTTACCGCTGTCCCAAGGTACATCGACACAAATTTACAAGGATGCATGATTTCCCTAAAATGCATCAAAAAGGCACGACGATGTGAAGTCTGTAAATAACTGTGTGTGTTTGCGTTTGTACTGCAGGTGTGTTTTTCCTCACCTGGATCCTCAACAGGTACAGGCTGGTCCCACTGGAATTCATAGATCAGGTGATTATGAGCTACGGTGGCCTACGAGGAGCTGTTGCGTATGGCTTGGCTGTGATGCTGGATGAAAACAAGATAAAAGAGAAAAACCTGATGGTCTGCACTTCTCTCATTGTGGTGTACTGCACTGTCATCTGGCAGGTAGTGAACTTTTGGCTTTTGTTGATTAGCTAAAATATTATATGTGTACATTAGTTTCCTCCTTTTTACACAGTCTGCATTAGAGCTAAAGTTTTGCACATTACTGCTTGACATTGTTGCAGGGAATAACGATGAAACCTCTGGTCACGTGGCTGAAAGTAAAGAGAGCTGAGGTGAATGAGCTCACACTCCTAGAAAAAATGACTAACAAGGTAAACCTAAAAAAATTTCATGTTTCCCCTTCACAACCATTTTCTGTCCAGTTATTAGAGTCCTTCTCCTTTCTTTAGATGTTTAATCACACTCTGGTTGCCATAGAAGACATATCAGGACAAATAGGACACAACTACCTGAGGAGCAAGTATGTAAAGACTTGACACATAAATTCAAATTGCTTTTTTATTTTAAAATAGGCTACAGTGATCTGTTTTATTTTTGCTAAGGTGGAAGTATTTTGAGGAGAAGTGGATATCGTGGATTTTGATAAAGCCATCTGCAAGGAAGAAACAAGACGAAGTTTTTAATGTTTTCCATCAGCTGAACCTCAAGGATGCTATGGAATACGTGGCTGAAGTGAGCATCATTTGTACATTTTTAAGTATATTTTTCTGAAGTGCTCATTAAAGAAAACTAATAAGATTGCCACATGTAAAGAACGCTTTGTCTTCCTCTGTTGCAGGGTGAGCGTAGAGGCTCACTGGAATTTATCCGCAAAGAAAGTGTTGCTATTGATTTCAGGAAAAAGTTTGAAAGTGAATACTCAAAGGTCATTCCTGACATGACGGCAAACACGTCAAATGGTCACCGTGCAACGTCCACTACGAGGTGAGCAATCTGGATTTTTTCTGATAATCAGAGGAGAGCTAAAAGCAGACTTACAAACCAGTATATAATTAGGTGGTGATGAATTAGAGGCCACAAAAAACTATTTTAATTTGAAATAAAATCTATACAGACATAAAATACTAGATACACTGCAGCTATTCACTGCCTGAAAACTTCAATTCACCTATATATTTTAAAATGGAAACCAGAGTGCACACAGCCATTTTAATATTCTGGTATTACTTTAAATCACTTTCATGATTGGCTTCCTCTGTGATAGAGACCGTATTCCATCAGTGAGCCTGGAAATGCACGAGCAGACCATGAAGGCTACGAGGGAAGCTGAGGCAGTTAATGCTCACCACCTTCTGGATCAACATCTCTACAAGAGCAGAAAACAGGTAATGAGCACATTCAGTCATTACATCAAGGGCTTATTAAAGGGGCTTAGTGCTGAATTTTCATTTAGTTAGTTAAAATAGATCACCAAACAGGAATCACACTTCTCATTTGTGCAATTCTTGTAAACCATTAAGTGACAAAAGTATTTACGCACAGACTCGATTATACTTTGAATGACAACAAGTTCTAATGAAGTCATCATAGTTCAGGCGTGTCTTTTGTTTTTGTCTTTTTCTTTCTTTTGTTATTTCCATTGGTATATTTAAGAAAACATTTTTAACATTTTCAACATCTTTTTTGCACATGTGTTTATTTAAAACATTCCTTCTGTCATTTTAGGTAAAATTAAAATAAAATCAAAACCAAAAAATATGCATATATTACACTTTTCTTTTATCCTTGTCACACCAATCAGTGATTTCCTGTGAAAAGATATAAAAAGTTATTCAACTGGTCTTTTTAAAGTTGAAACTAATAAAACTAATAAAATACATATCAGTCAGGACCACTGTAGGGAAAAAACATGTTTCCAGGGATCAGCATCAACAGATGCACTTGGTCAAGTCAGGCACAGCAAAGTTACAGATGCAACTGTGAGCAGTTTAAAGCACCTCAAATCCAGCTGCCTGAGATTTGTATTTGTAGAAGCGCATCAGCTATTCGATCAGCACTGAGAATAGCACTGTGGCTGAGCTTGACTTCATGATCTTCATGTTCTGTTTAATGAATGAGTAACAGACTGGCTTCTCATCCTCTTGTTTATAGCATCGTCACGGGTTCAGCCGCAGCAAATTCAGAATCAACAAAGATGAGAAAGAAGTCCAGGAGATCTTCCAGAGAACCATGAAGAACAGACTGGAGTCGTTCCAGTCTGCAAAGATGGGTGTTTCACCACCAAAGACAATTGTCAAGCACACAAAGAAGGAACACCAGCGGAAGGTAAAGAGAAAGAGAGGGAATGAGCTAACCACACCACTGTTTCTCATCTATAGATGAGATTTTGTGTGTGTGTGTAAAAAAGATTTGTGTTTGTAAAAAATATTTACACAAGTTGCACATTTTTTTTGGTAAGATCTGTTTACAGATACAAAGCAAAAAACTACGTGTAAAACTCTGGGCTCAAGTTCCCTGGCTGTGTTTGAGTTTCACCTTGCAAGCGCAAGTTGAAAAGTAGCAGATATAGTTTGATATTTCAGTGCTTTTTTTTTTAATTCATGATTTGCAGGAGAGAATAATTCCACCCATCCATTCTCTTCCGCTTATCCTTGTCAGGGTAACGGGGGGCCTGGAGCCTATCCCAGCTATCACAGGGTGAGAGGCAGGGTACACTCTGGACAGGTCGCCAGTCTGTCGCACAGCTAACACAGAGACAGACAACTATTCGCACTCATATTCACACCTATGGGCAATTTAGAATTAATAATTAACCAAACTCCACAAACTGCATGTCTTTGGACTGTGGAAGGAAGCCGGAGAACAACCCACGCAAACACTGGGTAAACATGAAAGCTTCGCCCCGGCCAGGTGGTGGAATCAAACTCAGGACCTTCTTGCTGGGAGGCAACAGTGCTAATCACAGATCCATACTGTTGCAGAGAACAATATTAAAATGTTAATATTAATATTTAAAGCAATGTATGATAAATGTATCACACTGGTTTGTTATCAAAGCTTTTTAAAAAGTTAAATATTCCTATTTTCATTTCAGAAACATGAAACACCAGTAGATATGATACATTTGTTATGTGTAATTATTTCCCAGTTCAGCTGGTTGTTGTTTGTGGTGTTGCAAACATTCTTGTTGCCATCAGTGAAGTTGCAGAGTGCCCTCTGCTAGACAAACTATGTAACAGCAACATTGGTAACATAGTTGAAGGGTGTTGATCTTGTCTCTTTCTTACTTCACCTTCCATTTTTTGAAACATAATCTGTGACTGAATGACTTTTCCTCCTGTTACAGATGCCAAAAGGAAAGTCAGTGAGTGAGACCAAACTCTGCTATTCTGGTGATAAAGGTTTGTATGCCGGCTTGTTTTTTTTAAAAAAATTGTTGTTGTCTTCAGATTAAAATCTTTGTGAACTAATTTTCTCATTTTCATTTTTAGATTTTGAGTTCTCAGAGGGAGATAGTGCCTTTGGCTATGACTTGTCATACCCTTCTTTCCCCATGAGAGATTCCAGACCAGGAGGTAAAATAATTCACTTTCTACATCCTGTATGAAACTGAGAGAAAACATATACTTTTCAGAAATCAGACCAGCAGATGCTGTTACTATAAACACAAAGATTACGGAAACATACAACAGAGGGAACTAAATAGACAGTTCATATGCAATACATAAAAAAAAGGTGCAGTACATGTGTGAAAACAGCACATTATCATAGGATTATTATAGAATTATCTAATTCTGCTCTCGCTCTGCAAACAAACACATTTTCACAGCACTGAGTCGTGTTGAGTGTGATTCATGTACACAGAAGGACCAAGAAGGACCAAGCACAATTAAAATCTGCAGATATAAATATATATATATATAGACTTAGCAGCAGCATCTAGAGAACAGAGGTAATCTAATAAAATATGAAGTACTGCTCAGGTGCATTAATAAAAAAGGGAAATCAATCTAGCAAAGATGTAAAAACTGAGTTAATCCAGCTGTGTGACTGGAAGCAGAAACATGAGTTATTCCTTAAATAAGGAACAATTTTCAGTTTGGAAAAAGGTTCTTATCAGTAATAATGAATAAATAAGCATACACCACATTTTAAATATTTCAGTATTTCAACTCTCTCGACAGTTAAGCTTGTTAGATGATTTGATGCCAAGTGCATTTAACACTAACTTAACTAAGAAAGATAAATATGGCTTTAAGCACTTCTGTATTCAGATTGGATTGGTTGTTCTTTTTGGAAGGTATATAAATGTCAAATAAAAAAACAACTCCAGAACAACGAGTGTCTGTGGATAGACCACAGCTGCAAGGGATGAGCAGCCAATAACGGTGTCACTTGTATAGAAATGTCATGCAGAGAACAGCAATGTCCCCAATATTGGAGCCTGGGGTACTAATTCAGTTTTTTTCTTTCATTAAGGTGGGATTGAGAACTCAGCCTTCGTGTCAGATCTGTACCCACCAGATTCATTGCCGATCCCTCCTTGGCTGGCAGAGGGTGAGCCCGACAGCAGCATGGTGGGTCCTTTGCCGCAAGTCCAGGCGAGTCTGCCCAGTTCAGCGGTTGAAATGCACCGCCTGGGCCTTCTTCGTATCAGCACTCGCTCTACTGACACAAAGCAGATGAACAATGATCAGTTGCCACCTTCTCCTCCTCCTCCTCATCTTCCTCCTCCCAGTGGCCACATCTAACTGGATCCCAATTCAGACACCCTGTTCTGTCTCACTTGAACCTGAAACAAAGACACAAAACAAACCTCAGACTAATTAACCATCTACTCTCATACTGACCAGGAAATGTTTTCTTGTCCATGACTGTGTTTAGCTCCTGTGTTTCTACACAAAATATTTACAGTTTCATAACCCCTGTGCTCTTCAAAGACCCCCTACTGTTTTTAGGTTCACCCTTCACTAGACATAGAAAAACTGCACTGAAACAAATCCTTTATGTTCAACATAAAAGATATGTTGAACACTGTCATATAATCTGTGGTTTGTAGTAAACCTGCTATTGAAAACAATTATTTAAGGTTTTTAAAAATATTTAATATGATGCCAAAACTTTTCAAATGATGTAGATTTTCTGTATATATCAATAATAAAAACAGGGTTTAAATAGAGTAATTTAAAATAGTTTCTGAATCTATAATCCATAGAGTCATATTGCACAATACAACATTCAACAGTGTGTGGAATCAACTGTCAAACATGGACGGATCTATGGGGGGGTGGCCACCCTAAAATAATCTCTTGCCACCCCTAGTGATGCCCTAGTTTTGCATATGATCGTGTTGTTTGTAAAAAAAATAAGCTAGCATTAACACTTTGAGCATAGCTGCAATCAAAATTGAATATAAATTCTAAAACTGAATTTAGTGTTACCACCATTTAACAAATGGTTCAGCCCATAGAGGGGCCCGGCTTTCTTGTTGTCAGTAGCAACCGACCTATGATTGTGCCAGAGCACATTTTGAATGAACACCATGGACATTTCAGATTTCACACAGGTGGTTGATTGTTACACTCTGGAAATGTAATGAAGGTGAGTGTTATTAACCGTGTGGGGTTATTGGTTGTTTTGTTTTTTTATTTGGTTTTTAAGTAAGAAGGGAAAGTTTGGCGAGAGACATCGAGTTATGAGATGTGAGAGACTTGTGATGTTTAGCGTATTAGGAGTGTATAGTTAGTGTGTTGTGTTGTATTGTGTAGTTAGTGTGTAGTGTAGTCGTTGTTTTGTTTTATGTGTTGTGTGTGGCTTCTTATTGTGACACCTAATTGTTCTGTAATTTTAATTATAGTAGTATTTTTAAATGGTTGTACAAAAACACCATTGGCTACATTTTTAGGTAAATATTCATATATAATTTTGTTTACAAAATTTGGGCATTACGTTTTAAAATTTACAGTTTATATTTACATTTCAAGTTATGAAACTAATTCACTAAAAATGTTTGTGGTTTTTTACATTAAATAAATATAAGTTTTTCCTACTAGTATTTTATGTTTATGTTTTTTTTGTGTGACTTCAGATCAATTGTGTTAATACAGTATGTCAATGACAAAATAACTAAATTCAAACGTGAAATTGTGCTGAAAAGAATGATAACAAGCGAGGCTAATATATGAACTTCGTGAACTTCGTAAATAAAGAAAAACTAAACTCGACAGCTCAGACAAGACTATAACTTTGACTATGACTTTGACTAACATGGGGGAATATAGGCAGACGACCTGACAACGAACAGTAAGAGACAAAAGACTTAAATACACACTTGAGGTGATCGGGGGAAGTGGAGACACATGAGGAAACAGCTGACTAGAATGAACATAATGACGCGACAGGGGAAGTGAGCCTAAACACTATGAACATGGAAACAAGACTTTCAAAATAAACAGTAAACATGACGAGACGCAGACGTGACAACATGAAGGGGAAGGGAGACCAAAGCACAGGGGTGAAAACACAAGGGGAATCTACTAAACAATGAACAATAACAGCAACCTAGGCACAATAGAAATGAACTAGATAAGCTAAAATGAAACTAGAACATAAATGAATAACAAAATACAGTGAAACTCAAAACACTGGGTCGCATGACCCAGGACCATGACACTTATTTATTATATAGGCTATACAGTACATAAAATCAAAATTATTTTACTGAAATGTTTAATTATGTGGGCTAAAGAAAATAAGAAAGTTACAGACTATATTTATATGAAACGTGTATGTTAACCATATACAGTGTAATCCATATTACAGGATGCAACACCTTCATATGTGCAAACAAAAATATGGCTTTAACTTTGCCACCCCATTTGATTTCCATGTCACCCTCAGCCTAAGAACATTTCTCTAGATCTGCCTCTGATGCAAACACATTATAGTGGGAATCATTTACACATTTGCACAGATTCAATGTACTCACTTTGAGATTCATAGCATAGTTCAGATTCTTAGCACAGCGGTGCCTAAGGGTGGGTTTAAAAAATCGATTTTCCAATTAATATCGATTTTAGTTTGAATGATGCGATATCGATTCATTAAATCCTGAATTGATTTTTAAATATAAATATATTTTGCCAGAAACTCCAGAATTTCAGGTTAAAGCTCAAAAAACTATTTCAACAAACACAAACAGCTAAAACAGCAAATGAAAGCAGGTAAAGGGATTCCGAACAAAGATGTAAAAACAAAGCGCGGCTCGTTCACCCGTCAGTGCTGAAAGCCGACACCTCACTGTTCAATACCGAAGAAATTTAAACTTTTTAAAATTATGCCAAATTGCAAAACGCTTGGCCATGTCATTTATAAAACCTCTGTAACTTTGCTCTGCTTCACTTCAGCAGCATCAGGTTCAGGTTCAGGTTTATGAACTTCAGAACCTGAAGTAACTGAAGTAACACATATATATAAAATTACCGTCTCGCTCCTGCGAGCGGTCTATACTTCAAGCTCTGTCCTCTACCAGAGGCCTGGGAGCTTGAAGGTCCTGCACAGTATCTTTGCTGTTCCTAGGACTGCGCTCTTCTGGACAGAGATCTCGGATGGTGTTCCTGGGATCTGCTGGAGCCACTCACCTAGCTTGGGATTCACTGCACCTAGTGCTCGGATTACCGCTAGGACCACTGTTACCTTGACCCTCAACAGCTTCTCGAGCTCTTCACTGAGCCGTTGGTACTTCTCCAGCTTCTAATGTTCCTTATGGCTTCATGATCAGGACCTGCCAAAGTGGGTCTGGGGGCTGAGCACAAAAGGGATGGCTAACTTTGTGTTGTTGCTGGACAGGTATACTGAGTATGACCCAGAGACGGTACTAGCCTCTTTGGTCCCCTGGGCAAACACTTCCTCTGCCGCCCCCCTTTTATTTTGCGAGCTGGTTATTAGATGCCACTCCAGCCAGCCAGATAATCCCCCGCCGCAGCACGGGGGCACATTCCCTAATCCACACCTCCAGATCTAGGTGGATCATCCTCAGAAACTGCTCCAAGATCATCAGTTCAGAAATATCTTTCACTGTAGATTTTTCAGGTTTCGCTCATTTGTAAAACATATCTTTTAATCGCACATAGTTCTCTTGGAGTTTCACCTGGGTGAATATCTAGGGCTCGAAACCTTCTTCTGTATGTGTCAGTGGTTATCTCATATTTGGCAAGAATAGAATCTTTTACCTTATCATAGACTTCAGAATCAGCATTGTCCATATGTACATGAGCACTACGTGTTTTGCCTGTAAGCCGAGGTACTAGTCAAACTGCCCATTCTTCTCTGGGCCAACAGCAGACTTGAGCCATCCTCTCAAAAGTAGTGAGAAAATGCTCAATATCGTCAACTGGAGTGAGTGGCAATAACTTGGGAACTCCCTGGTGGAATAGTTCCTGTATTGGCAGAGATCACATCTGCTGACCAATCAGACTAGGCCAGTCCTCAGGTTCACCCCTCATTTTGGCTGCCATTATCCCTCCTGAAGTCCTTTTGTTCCAGCTGGGCTGTAGATCTGTCAGTTCATCCAGTCTATCACCAGGATTCACTCCTGCTGTAGACCCTTGATCCATAGCTGGACTGGCCATCGAGCATACCGGGCATTTGCCCGGTGGGCCGATGGTGATTTTTCGTTTTTATGGGCCGATGATTTTTTTTGTTTGTTTGGATTTTTTTTGTAACGGTATAATCAATGAAAGGTGGTGGATTGGCCAGATGCTGGCAGATGTGTAAAAAAACAACTCAACTGTTTGGTGGTGGCTATGGCGGAGCTCCCACAGATTCAGTAACATTAGTAAGTGGTGGAGGCCAGCAGATGGATGAGGGAAAGGTGAGGCAGGAGGAGGAGAGACCCGAGGTGGCCGCCGGTCCGAGTGTTAGGTGAACTGAACTTCAGGTAAGAAGTTATGAACTGCAGTCTATCTGGGTCAGATATAAACCAAGATTAGGTGTAGTTTATTTTTGTTGTGCTAACTTTTTACAGTCTGTTACAATAACTCGTACTGTGTAATAGCTAGCATGACAGAGTTTCTATACAGCTGGGTGGGTGCTATGATGTTACTGATAGTGAACTTTATTCATAAGGTTAGTTATTAGAGTTGCCAACCGTCCCGTAAAAAACAGAATCGTCCCGTATTTAGAGAAAATATTACGCGTTCCGTACTGAGATGAAAAGGAACGTGTTTTGTCCCGTACTTCAGCTAGAATGAAAAAAAAAAAAGCAAAAAAAAAGCTGGAGTTATTCTGTGTCTTTACGCTGTCAGC
>VUQG01042624.1:0-24332 GCA_015106755.1 Etia nguti
TAGGGGGTCATATGATTGTTGGGTTTTTTCTCTGAATGTATTATTGTAAGGTCTACCTTACAATATAAAGCACCTTGAGGTGACTGTTGTTGTGATTTGGCGCTATATAAATAAAACTGAATTGAATTGAGTTGAACTGAATCCAGCCTGCACTACTGAGAGGGAAGCTGGAGGGAGCCGGACTAGGCAAACAGCTGACTGCATGGACCATCGACTACCTTACCAACAGACCACAGTATATGAGGCTCCATGACTGTGTGTCCGAGGTGGTAATCTGCAGCACGGGGGCGCCAGAGGTCATGGTTCTCTCACCCTTCCTGTTCAGCCTGTACACTTCGGACTTCTGTTATAATTTGGACCATTGCCACCTACAGAAGTTCTCAGATGATACAGCCATCATCGGATGCGTATCAGACGGGAATGATCAGGAATACAGGGGGGTCATCAGTGACTTTGTTGGCTGGTGTGAGACCAACACTCCAAATCAACACCAGCAAGACAAAGGAGATGGTCATAGACTTCAGGAGGAAGTCACCCCCTACAACACTGGTGAACATCCAAGGAAAAGACATTGAGATAGTGGACTCTTACAAGTACCTGGGTGTTCACCTCAACAATAAACTGGACTACAAATACAGATGTCCTGTATAAGAAGGGCCAGAGTCGACTCCACCTGCTGAGGAGACTGAGGTCCTTCGGAGTCTGCAGGATTCTGTTAAGGACATTGTATGATACTGTGGTAGCATCTGCCTTTTTCTATGCAGTGGTCTGCTGGGGGAGCGGATGCACGGACAGGGACAGGAGCAGGATTGACAAACTGGTGCGGAGGTCTAGCTCTGTGCTGGGATGTCCTCTGGAGTCTGTGGAGGCGGTGGGCGAGAGGAGGATGCTAGTAAAGCTGACATCCATCATGAACAACCCACATCACCCTCTGCATGAGTCTGTGAGCGTGTTGAGCAGCTCCTTTAGTCAGAGACTGAAACACCCTCGCTGCAGGAAGGAGCGTTTTCGCAGATCATTCATCCCAACAGCAGTTAGACTCTATAACTCCTCAATCACAATGTCATAAGTCACTGGACATTGTGGACATCCATCCACGGTCACCACTTCATGCATATTGCACCTTTTATATGTATGGACGTGTGCAGGTATATGTGTATGTATATGTATACATATGTATATTTAGTGGGTACATGTGTGTGTGCGAGTACATGTCTATACTTATAGATATCTATTACTTACATAGGAATAGTAGTGGTAGAATAATTAAATTTATGTCTTGCATATTTCCACAACCATATCCATAATCACATACTGTGTATGCAACCGTTGTATAAAGTGTATTATCTTACTTATTTTGTATTTGTTTGTATTTTATTTGTATTTTTTGTATTTTCCTTCTGCTATCTGTACCAGAGCTGAGGTAACGCAAGAATTTCCCCGCTGTGGGATCAAAAGAGTCTTATCTTATCTTATTTCAGGAGATACTGAAATGTTCTGTTTGGCCTGAAGCATGGTGGTGTAAACGTTATGGTTCAGGACAGCTTTGCTGATTAACTTATGGAAATTTAGAAGTTAGAGCTGTTGTCTGTGAACAAATATGTATATCTTTCATAAAGGGGGACATACTAGCTTCTGACGTCAGGACTTTTAGACAAAAACCTTCATTAATAGAACGGGTTTCATGATCAAGTGTTTGTCCAAATGTGTCTAAAGATCAATCATTTCTGTGGTGTTTTTTTTTTTTTTAAATCCTCTGTGTGTGTTTTAAACATAAAATAACAAGATAGCTGACAATCAAGACTGTTGCTGTGCAAAGAAAGATCTATTCATGAAAAAAATGGAGGAAAAAAAACTTGACACAGCATTGTCTTGTTTAGCCTGCTTTCCCTGAAGATACTCATTTGACTAAAACAAGCAATTAGGTTTTTGGTAACACTAGCTAGCTAATTGTAGGGTACTTTGGTACAGCACCCACTGTGAGGCCTAGGGGAAATGATTCACAGCCGGTAATGGTAACATGGATGTGTCAGGTAGATTCCCTACATGGCCAAAGCTCTTTAAACAACTAAACATTGCACCGACAGCAAATGCGCTTTTTGCAGAGCTCATCACAAAACAACAGGCCTTCGTGTCATGCCGTAACAACTTCCACTTTTCAGGGAATACTCTTAACAAGATTTTGGAACCTAGCTGCAGAGATTTGCGCCCATTCAACCACATAAGCATTAGTAAAGTCAGGCAGTGAAATTGGTAAGACCTGCAGCTGATGATGCTATTCATCCAAAAGATGTTAAGTGAGGTTAAAGCAAGGGCTAAATAGACAGCAGACTTGGGGGTTTTTTTCCAGAACACTGTGGGAAAAATCATTTTTTATGGAACTTGCTCAGTGCAGGGGTCATTGCTAAGCTGAAACAAGTAGAATCTTTTCTAAACAGTCAGCAAAAAGTGAAAAGGACGACACCAATCTGAAACATGCTAAAACATAAACAGCCTAAGATGACAAGTAAGCAAAAGTATGCACACATAACTTAACAGACTTAACAGTAGTGTACGTAAACTGAAAAAGGCTGATAGAATACCTCAAATGAGGAATGAGAAATCTGGAGATAAAATAAACAATTACAGAGACACACAGACAAAGATGTGAATAAGAAGCAAGACAGAAGGCGTGACGCTTCAGTGAGGCATGTAAAGGCAACTGGTGCCGCCACAGCGCTCCTTACCCCTGCGGCGCATGTAGCAAAATGAAGCTGAGGAGAGGGACAGCGGGAGCTGAGACAAGAGAGAAGAGTTGGGTATGACTGACTAGAGCAAAATGAGGCGACATGTAAAGAAAAGAGAAAGACAATGAAGGAGAGGAAGAGAGTGTGTGTGTGTGTGTGTGTGTGTGTGTGTGTGTAGTGGGGGTGGGAGTGAGAGGGGCGCTGATGAGCGAGCCAAATATGTGACAGGCAGATAAACATGGGACTGTCAGTGACTGCATTTAATCCACTAGATGACTGCAGCATTATACAAGCTCAGAAATACCACGCTTACCTGTGTGCATATCTACTGTGAAGTGAAGTACGGGCCAAAGCACATCTGCCACTGTTTGTGAACTCTCCTTTGAGCGTGTGGCCTCTAACAAGCTGAACATTTGTCAACAAAGCCAGGAAGCATTTGTTGTTTGTCAGTAAGCAAGGAAAGGCAGCAGCAGTCCACAGATATTGTATAAGCAATGTGGGTGACACACTTGCGTGTCTATAGTACGTGTGTGTGTGTTTGTCTGAGCAGCCCTCAACACCACTTTATTTAGCTTGTTAGTGCTACTTCTGAAGGTTATGAGAGCCAAGAGCCTTCGAGTCATTGTGCTTTATGCCGGCATTTAATGCAGAGCTCCGGACACAGCCCTGCAAATCGTTTTAATGTTTGATTGTTCATTTGTTTTCTTTTGTTTTTCTTTTGTTTTTTTTAATTACTCCAGTTTGCTCTGGGACCACATGTTCATTTGACTGATGTGATTAGCATTGGTTTTCCCCGAGGCCGCTGATGAATGCATGACTCGGTGTTTTTTGAAACCAGGGGCTCTGGCCCTCATCCCAGAGGTGGAAAAAATGCAGTTAGGGCCATCAGTTTGTTTGTTTTTTCCTTTTTTGTTGTTGTTGTTTTTTGGGTTTTTTAAAAAAAATATATATAGTTTTTGATCTACACCTTTATACTGGATTCTGAGGTGACTGTAGCTCAGGAGGTAGAGCAGGTCATCTACTAATCAGAAGGTTGATGGTTTGATCCCTGGCTGTTCCAGTGTGCATGCCAAATATCCTTGGGCAAGATACTAACCACAAGATGTTCCCTGATGCATCCATAGGAGTATGAATGTTTGTGACTGTTAGATAGAAAGCACTTCAGTAGAAGCTTTTATGAATGGGGTAAGTTATATAAAGTGTTTTGAGTGCTCAGACAGAGTAGAAAAGTACTGAATAAGAACCAGTCCATTTACCATTCCAAATTAATCAACAAGTGATTGACAAGTGACACAACACACAGAAGTTACTGGAATTGAATGACAAGCAGTTTTATGTGTTTTAAGTGAGGTCATAACTTGTAGGGAGGACACACATACACAAGTGAGGACATATATTTGTTAGGCTGAAACCCTCAAATAAGCCTTTCACAGAGAAGGGACCAAATCAACAATTTGATATTTTTTAAAAGAATGGATAACAGAAAGGCCAGATAGACTTTGTCAGACAATATCTAAAAGAGCCTGCAAGATTAGACAAGATTAAAAATAGTAGAATGAGTTATATGAGGAGAAAAGCTAAAAGGAGAGAAAGCTCATGTCAAACACGCTGCCATTAGTGTTTGTTGATAATGTGACTGCTCATACAAGTAGAAGGATGAATTGTGAAGTGTACAGTGCTATACTGTCCTCAGATTCAGCTAAATGCTGCAACACTAACGGCGCAGCACTTTGCAGTACAAATGGATAATGACCCAATACATACTGTACAACCAACCCCCGGGTTCTCAATGCAGTGGCTAAGTCAGTCACCTGATCTCAACCCATTAAAGCATGCCTCTCAGTTAGTAAATACAAAACCGAGGGCAAAGACCCACAAACACGTCTCAGCTGATGGTAAAGGCCTAGCAGAGCATCTCAAGGGAGGAAACACAGTATCTGGTGATGTCCCTGGATTCTAAACATCAGGCACTCATTTAAAAATGTTTGAAAGATGTTAGTTTGTCCAGTTACTTTTGAGCCTCTGAAAATGGTGGACTATGTGTACCAATTGCTATAAGCCCTAAACACTAAAAGCAATACTTTAATTAAACCCCTTGAATTAAATATGAAAGTCTGCATTTCAATCACACCTTGAATGTTCAATTTCAAATTCTCCATAGTTGTGGACAAAGGCAAAACAGTAAGGTCCATAAGTTTGAGGGCAATGACAAGTTTGTCAGTGCACAAAAAAAAATTTATTGTAATATTTTAAAAAGGCCTTATTTTATTGTATGAACATGTTTAAAAAGATAAGCATTTTAGAATTTAATATTAAATGTAAAAATGTGAGCAGATTAGCTAACAACTCTTTTCACTTGCCAAACATCTGGAGGATTGGGCATTGAGATGAGACAACAAAGCCAGAGGCGCTAAAAAAACTGGGTTAGATGTCTACCTTTTGAAACAGAAAATATTATGAATATAAAACAGTGTCCAATGCTTTATTGCAGTTTTTTAAAGTATGAGAACGGTCTGCTATGTAATTACAAATGTCTTGGGAATGTGGATGGAATAGGAATTTAGAACATGGCTGCTGCTAAAAACTGCAACAGACAAGCTGATTTGCACTGTTTTCTTTTTCTACTGGGATAAAAACGATGCCAGTCTGAAGTCTGCATAGAATATCATGTAATTATCAGCAAAATGAACACGTATTCACTAAATACTAAACCGAGAGATTGCATCATTACGAGTGTTACCTGGGAGATAAGTCAGGGTCACAACTCTAATTTTTCAGAACTGTAACCTTTTTTGAGAACATACAGGAGAACATATTCTCCTTTATTTGTTCATGTGACAATATCTGGCACAACACTGTTGTTAGCTTTAAAATGTTTTATTTGCATCTATATTCACAATGCTGTCCTCTGTACCTTGCTTATGTAACAAGACTTGACTTTAATATCAAACTATTGATACATATAGTTCTGTCCATTAGTTTTTGGGCAGTTACACATATACACCACCACAGCCGATTTTAAATGAAACAATCAAGATGTGATTGAGCTGCAGACTTTCAGCTTTAACTCAAAAAAGTTTCACAAAAGAACTGCAATCATTTTTAGGACTTGCGGCCATTTTTATACATAGTCCTCCATTTTCAGAGGCTCAGAAGTAATTTGAATGGAATGACAAGACGTTTTATGGGCAAATGAGGTCTCTTCCCTTATTATTTCATGGCAAATTATGCATATAAAACATGCTGAGTTGATTCCAAGCGTTGACCTTGTAATTTGTAGTTTCAGCTTTTCACTGACATCTCAAGATGAGGTCCACAGAGATGTCCGTGCAAATAAAGAAGGCCATCATTAGACTGGAAACCCCAAATAAAGCTATGAGGGAGATAGCAAAAACTTTAAGAGTGGCAAAATCAACAATCTGGTACATAGAAAGACCACAGAAGACAACCAAAGTGCATGATTGCAGGACTATTTTTCCTTGACTGAAATAAAATCCTTTGAAATATCCATCCAATAACCAACAAACTGATTTTTTTATTTAAAACACTCTGCATAGGTGTACAGAGGCAAAATTTAAAGAAAAATGTGCCATTTTCCAAAAAACCTGTGGACCAAACACTGTTTCCACATTAAGAAACTGAAAGGGATGGTAACTATGAACAGTATAGGATCCCATAGTATTTACATGTACTCATAATGCTATGATATAATTCCTGATCAAATGCAGTGAGGAAGTTTGACTAGGTTTTATCTTAGAATATGTCTCCAGTATGTCTCAGTTCAGAGTCAATAACATTATAAATAATGTGGCGTTTAATGTTCCTTTTTTGTGATTGACCATGCATAATATGTCACATTAAATAAATTGGAAACATTATTTGGTCAAATCAAATCCAAGGCCTTTTTATTTCCAGAATTGTTCTTGGTTTCTTAAAAATGCCCCCCTGCTACCATTTCAGGGGTTGTGTGACAAAAGCTTTGTCATCTAAGTAATTAGGTACTGAGAACTTAAGCACATCCACAGTATCATTATGACGTTTGTTATAAATTATACAGTCTCAGATTAAAAAATATGGATTATTTTGTTGCCTCATAAAATCTTATGAGAGCCAGTATAACAGTCATGATGATATCTTCTTTACTACCACTCTGCCAGCAGCTACTGAGCAGCAAAGATGGCGAAATGGAAGGAAAGCAGTAGCAAAAGCTATGAGGGAATGCAAGAAGTTGAAAAGATGGGCTGGATAAAAGCAGAGAGGAGGTGGAATAGCAAATTGTACCATGATAAGAAATGGCAAGCATTGATGAATCACTGCTCTCACAACTGCCTTGGCTCAGATGGTTGTGAAATTTTTAAAATCTGGTTAAATCGTTTGAAATATAAGAGCCCACTGAAGGCTGCAGCATGCTGTAATAGATTTGAACGCGCGAGAATCGGAACACAGACTAGACTGTCAATCATGTGTTAGCTGCTAGGGTTTCACTGCTTCCAGGGAGAAGTGGAAAACCTTTGCTTAACCTCAATTACAGGAAATGATCTCTAATGGGTTTCACGCCACAAAACTTCAGACTTCAATTGAGAATGCAAACCCAACTCTGCAGCTGTGCTTGCATTTAAAGAGGAAGATCCAGGCTACCTACAGGGCACAGAAATGTGGAATCCATGCAAGGAATTTATCATGGAAATCTTCCAGGCTCCTGGTCAACAAGCAAATCTGCTGGCAGAAGTCAGGTATAAGAGCACTGCCATGCAGACAATCGGCCCTCACCACCCACTATAAAGTGACTGGCACGCTCACACCACTCAAAAGAGTCCACAGCTAGGAAGGCCCACCCATCCCCAAAGCCAGATATTCCACTCACGCCAGGTGACACCCCATGTGCGCCTTCTAGCGGCGTTCCAAGTTTGCGTGTGCGTGCACGCCTGCAAACGGTGACCTTTCGTTGACTAAAGCACCAGTGTGACTTACGGTAGAAAACGTATTCTGTGTAGCTGGACCAGATCTTGTCCTCTGTGTGCTGGTTGACGAACGAAGCTGTGACTGACGAGTTGCAGGCCACCATCTGGAAACCACACTCCGACAGCATGTCAAAAGCTCTCTCCAGATGCTTGAACTTGAGGTAAAACCGGGAGGTGTACCGATCCGGGGTCCTGTCCGGGTCCCTGCTCTCGTTCAGCGTCTCCCCAAACACTTCTTTGGCAAGGGCTACCCTGCCGCATATTAGTATCCGAGGTACCCTCCTGAACTTGGCGTCACTCTGACTCTCACGGCCCATGGTGCACGACCCTCGATACCCCACAGTGATGAACCCACTCTTTCTGTCCGCGGGAACGAGAGAGGGTGGCGGGCACTGCCGGTGGTCGCTGCCCTGGGACCCATCTTCATAGTCGCTGTGGAAGTAATCGTCCGGGCTTTGCTTGATGTCCTCGGGGGTCAGCAGCTTCACCAAGTCGGGCAGCTGGAAGTATTCAGCCTCTTTTCTGAGCCTCCCTTTCTCCGGGAAGTGGTCCGGGAGGACAACTTGCTTATCCCGGAGGTAGTCCAACACGTACCGGAATAAAAAGCCATCTCTGTCAATGAAATATCGACCCTTGGGGTCTCTCGCTAAGTCGTTAGATGCGTCTTTTTTAGAAGAAAATAGCTTACCGAGCAGCGAATTCGGGGTGCTCACCAAAGTTGAGTGACGCGTGTAATAAACCTGTCCCCCGACGTTTAATTCAACAACATCTGGGAAACTGTTCTGAACTGATGCCTGCTCTTTGGGATTAGTCCTGCAGTTTAGACTCAGCGCCATCGTTTCCGTCATGAACAGCTCCAAGCAGGCTGCACACCTCTTTCAACCACAAGTCTCAAAAAAGAAAGAAAGAAAGAAAGAAAGAAAAAAGCGATGGGTCGGTGTCAAAAGTTGCCCGAGCTGTGCCCCCAGTTATTTTGACGCAGGACCTCCAACTTCATCTCACAGCGATCCGAATAAGCATTTTTCATGGCTGCATTGCCATTATCACCTACCAGTCTTTAACAGTTGTCGAAAATGGAGAGGGAGATGTCACTTCGTAGTCTCGAATTGGCAAAACTGAAAAGAGCAACTTGAATGGAGTAAAGAATCGTCGTTGTAAGAGAGGATGAATATATTCTGGCGCATCAAGAAGCGGACTGCATTAGTGGTTGTGGGACTCCCTTCGCCTCTGGGAAAAGAGCATTAGCCTACATGGAAAACCAGTGAGTGCTGGAAGAAGGCTATTTTACCGGATGGAAGGGGGGGGGGGCACTTGCCTTGCTTGTCTTTTTAGTTTTTGAAAGTAACATCCAATAGAAATATGTCCTTTTCCACAAACGCACATAACCAGAAAAAAGTCGAACAACTTATTTTAGAATCTAGCCCGAAATGAAAAAGGTGCAAATGCAACGCTGTCACTTTTCTCTTTTTGTTTTGCTGTTTTTTTCTTTAACTTCCTTTCAAGAGCAGACGATTTTGAAGGTTGTAAAGACTGACAGGGGGAGGAAAAAAGCCTTTCAGTGACGAGAAACTTCGCAGAGATTGCAAACACGGTCCTCTAATCATTTTGTCTGTAGCTTGTCACAACATCCAGACATGTCGCCTGGTGCGCGCTGATTTAAAGTACCCTCCTATTCATAAAAAAAGCACAAAAAACCCCATATACGACTCTTTTCTTTTCTTCTTTTTTTTTGTCCTGAAGAGGTGTTAAAACCTCAGTTTGGATTTCTTTTTCTTTCTTTAAACCAGTAGAAAGCACCGAACCACTGCTGGCTGCTGTTACCGGGAGCTGTCCGCGGTACTGAAACGAGCATCTCTCTCTCTCTCTCTGTCTCTCTCCCTCCCCCCCCTTCCCCGAACACACACACACTAACATACACTCTCCTCACTTTCTCTCGCATACACTTGTACCGCCTCCCTTCCCCTACAGAGTTGGGTGGTGTCTTCAGTGTTGCCCCTTCTCTCCTACATGTACCCGCATGCAAACACAGGCATCTGTGTAAGTAAACACCGCACTGTGCAAAAATCATTTGTCGCTATTTGAATATACAGCACACTAAAGTTTGCTATATTAACGTATGTCATTTGTAATACTAGCACCGCTGTATGCAAATGTGGGGAAATTGGTGCTGTCGTAGGTTAAGGAGCTGCAATGAAAAATATATTTTTTAAAGATTTCCCAGCCGCTTACAGTGCATAGAGGAAGAAATGTTCCATCCATCGCTGTGCCATTATTATAACGGGAGCACAATGCTGTAATTTGACCCGCAGCTTGAATCCATTTGCATGACATTTAGTTTAAATACATCATTACAGGACATGTTTATGTTACCATAGTGCGTTACTGGCGTGCAACATATTTGCGGCTTCCATTTTATAACTGTTTTACAAATTGAAATCCAAAGTCCAAATATCTACATTCAAAATTCAGATAAACGCTTGCAAAAAAAAATACCTTTGAATTGAAATATTGTGTGAGCCTTCAGCATTTGCTTTTTAAAATGAACAACAGCGCCTCCCTATGTTTTTCCCTCTCAAGTTCTTTTTTTTTCTCAGTGCCATGGACACAGAGGTGATGGAATTAGTGGGTGAAAGCTTTTTGGTTTACAGTTAGCGTTAATTAATGCATTTTATGCATGCTGCGCTAGTTTTGGATTTGCATTTGCAAACTTTCCGGACAGACATTCCAAGGCTTGGATTTTCACTTTTCTGTTTCTAGGGAAGTTTTACAAAGAGGGTTTTTTTTTTTCTTTTTCTTTTTTTCAATCAAAATTTAATGTCATGGGAAAAAAATTAGTCAGCACTATCCGTGACCTTTATACAGAATTCAGGTGTTGCATGGTGAAAAGTGTTGCAGAACCAGAGAGGGACTTGTATAAAAGAAGTGTGGGTCAGAATGAAGTATATGTACTCTGCTGGATCTCAGAAAGTCCATGTTTGTATTTGATTGATTGATTGATTGATTGATTGATTGATTGATTGATTGATTGATTGATTGATTGATTGATTGATTGATTGATTGGTTTACAACCTAATGCCTTCAGCAGCCTTTTATTTTCCTTTGGAGCTCATTTGTCCACTTTTAACCAACCTTGCTGTGAGCAAAACTGCATTTTCAGGCATATTCCTTCACTGTTGTGTCCGCCCTACCACTGAGAAAATTATGCCATTACTTTTCTATTTCAGTGTTAATTGTAATTTCCATCCATTTTAACTGTAGCTTACAGCAACGGAGCCATGGAGGCAATCAAACGCAGCAGATAAATTAAAAAAGTAAAGTCACTAAAACATTTATACTGGAATCGCTTCTCTTTCGTTTGGTATTAATGCACAGTCTCATCCTGCATTCAGTGCTTTTAGTGCCGTTAATGCCTTTCTATGGGATGTGGTGTCATGTGGGTTTTTAAAAGCACTTTTAAACTTTTAATTTTGCTTTAACACAACACCCACACCTCACAGGTTTTGCACAAAAATTACTGGAAATGAAATTCTTAGAGAGAAAAAAGTGACCATTTGTTTTTTCTTTTATGGTTTTATGGCTTGACAATTAAACCACCAGGTTCATTATCAATTTAGCTGTAAAGTTGCAAAAAAAATTCATATAAAATACAATCATGCAAACAGACACACAAACATAGAGAAAGAGAGGAGGTGTGCCCAGCTGGGACATCAGCAGTCACCCAGAAGTAGGCCATGTCGGCTGCGTCTTCATAAATACATGTGGGCACTACAACACTCCCCACTGCGCTGCTATTTAAAGAGCAGACGATTGACCACCTGTAAGGAGTTGAACCTGCCTGTGCTGACAAAATTAATTTCACCTTAGCTTTCTTTGTCCCCAAAGGGCACTTGATTCACTGGTGTAGTCTTCCGAAACACACAGCAAGACCGTCACCAGACACATTCATCTATGGTTTGTGCACTGTGCCTGCATTTCAGGTCACAATGTACAGTATCAACATAGGTTTGAATTATTTCAGTTTATTATTTTTCAATTCCATACAAAGTCCAGAAAGTTTTTGGAAATTATCTTTTGCAGGATTCTGATTTATTCTGTTAGAGTTAAAATGTCGTATTTGCTGGGTTTTCATAAAACATGCTCGTGCAGTAGTTATAATTTCCAAATTATCTCCTTGCTCTCTATGTTTTTAAAATCCTTTTAGTTTCACATTAACAAATTAAAAATATACACAAACATTCACTCCGCGAGCACAGCGGCAACATTAATAATTTATGGTTTTTCAAAGAAAGACATTATATCACAGAGATTTTTAATTTTTCACTTGAAAAAGAAAGCGACTTGGTGAGCACTCCTCTTCCTTGATACAGATCAACTGGCAGCACAGTTATTTTCTTCCTGTGCAGTGCAGAGAAAACTATTAAAGGGAAATTTTCAGGCCAGTCACAGATGGTTGAAATAAACAGCATACTACTCCCACTTCCATCTCTCATTACAGCCACACTGAATGATGACAGGCCTTAGATGGGAAATCTGCAAGTACAGCAGGCAGACATTCAATGCATAAATTCAGCCGACTCAGAGAGGATGAGTATTTACCGAGAGTTTCTATGAAAACCTTAGTTATCGCTCAAACGTGTACTTTAACTTTATTTATGTATAGAAAACTATTTATTATTTGCAAAATTTCACTGGGAAAAAACTCGAGCATGTTAGCACTGAATTCTACAAGAAAGCAGTCATTTCAATCAGATACATGAGGAAAGTGATTATTGGTGTTATTTAAAACATATTAGTGATAGCATTACTTTTGAATTCATCATTGCTACAAATAGGGAGCCATCAAGTTTATTGAATTACTGTGAAATTAGAGGGCCTGAGAGAGAGATGGGAGCGTTGTGCACGTGTGCACTTTTGCTTGTATGACTAATGATGTGGGCACATAAATCTGCGCAGTCACATTGCAATAGCCTGACTTCACTTTAATGACAAGCAAAATCAGGTTCTATGACATATGTAATTTTTAGGGTAAACTTTCAGTTTAGGGTTAGATTAAGATTTAATCAGATAGTGGATAGGGTTAGAGTTAGGTTAAATGGATTATACTATATGGAAGCCAATGTAATGTCCTCTAAGGTGAGACGAGGCTGTGTGTGTGTGTGTGTGTGTGTGTGTGTGTGTGCATGAATGATTTTCTTAAAGACTTCACCGATTAGGCCACATTATGACCACAGACAGGTGAAGTGAATAGCACTGATTACCTCTTCATCATGGCAGCTGGTAGTTGGTGGGATGCACATTTTGTCCCCACAGAGCAAGCATATTGCAAAAACCTTTTATTTTGATGCTGACAATCACCCTGTGGCAAAACACTGCATTAAACAGACTTAAACACTTTTGCCCCTGTTAATATTTCAGATTTTTAAAAAGATGTTATACAGCTTATCAACACTAAATCATCTAAAGTGGAAAGCTCTTTTTTTTCTTCTTTTGTTTGTTTAATTTAAAACCATGGTCCACAATTGTAACGGTCTGAAAAAGGAAAGGTTCTATTTTAGGTAACTGAATTACAAAGACTTCTGTTTCATTATTGTTTTATTTATTCATACACAAAACCAAAAAATAATAACTTGCTGATACTCTGACTCAATTAGATGATCCATGCAGGCTGACTGAACTCTGTCCTGAAAGTGTGTACTCTCCAACACCTGCTGCAACTAAAGCAATGAGTCATCATTCTCAAATGTGCCTTTAAACATTGCTGAGCAATGTTTGTGGCTTGTTTTAGAAGTACACTAATGAACTCATTATCGTTAAAGATTATTTTGTCTCTCTGACATCAATCTTCAAACATCAATTCAGTGAAGTCCTTGTGGGAGTCGGCAACAAGTCCCGATGCCCCAGATTTGGTATCTAAACAAGATATTTTTAGCTGGTTCCAACAAACAGATCTAATGTGGGAGTCAGTTGCACTGAGGAAGTAGATTGAACTGTTTGACACAGTCGTCATATCTCATAATACAATGTCAGTAATTTGACCCACAAACAATTTTGAGCAGAGAGTAATCCTCTGTGGCTCAAAATGTCAAGACTGACAAATTGAGGGCATGTCTATGAATTTTGACAGTTTTATATTCTCTTGGCAATGGAGCAATATGATTTCAGCAACATGGGATTATTTTTTTTAAATTCATTTCAGCAGGTTAAAAATGAGTTTGGTCTTCCTTTGTGTCACTTTGTTGCTCTGCTCTTGAAAACCTCTCCTTATCCACTCTCTGCACAAGGCCATGAAGCTATTCCCTGCTAAACTAGGCCCACTGCTCTCCCTGGAGACATGGCTAGTTACCAGGAAGCCCACTAAACATTAAGGGCTCTGGCAGTCAGAGCAGAGCGGCTTGGTGAGGGACAGACAAGCAACTCCTGGAGCCAGAATAAGAAGAGGACTGCAAGACACCACAGAGAGCTGGGAAGTTGAACGCCTCAGCTTGTCTTTTGGCCAGCAACATAGCAGCAGAGCTGTCATCCCACTCACTAACATTGACGCTGCAGGTGTCTTGTGTGTGTGTGTGCGTGTGTGCATGTGTCCGTGTTGCACTATTTTTTGTACAGGAGAAGGCATCAAGGAAGCGGGTGGATCCTTGCAGCCAAGTCTAAACAGAGCATCAAAATCTAAGATCCAAAGATATTTTGGATGCAGCCAACTGAGCCAGGGCTTTGTATGAGTGTATCTGCACAGAGATGACTGTAAATCTTACTGCTAAATTAAGATCTGATCAAGAACATTTCTATAATAGTTTCCTGTGTTTGTTGTCTACACCCAGTTGACACACATCCTGTGTGATGTTTAGTGTTTACATAATTGTTTTGGGTTTTATCTTGAAATCTACTCAATGAGAAGACATTTGTTATAAACACCTTGCTAATACCAGGTTGGACCCCATTTTTGCCTTCAGAACTGCCTTAATTGTCCATGGCATCGATTCAATAAGATGTTTTGGTCCATTTTCTCAGCTGCTTTGGCCCATCTGCTTCAAGGTTCAACGTGTTGTGCATTCAGAGATGTTCCTCTGCATACCTTTTGGTTACTGAATTACTTCCTATCAACTTGGAGCAGTCAGGCCATTTTCCTCTGAGCTCTAACACGAGGCATTTTCACTCAGAGAACTGCCACTCACTGGATATTTGCTCTGTTTCTTTTCTCTTGGACCGCTCACTGTGAACCCTAGACATGTTTTTGTAGGTAAACTCCAGTAGATCAGCAGTTTCTGATACACTCAGACCAGCTCGTCTGGCAAAAACAATGTTCAAAGTGACTTAAATGATCTTTCATTCCTATTCTGATGCTCGGTTTGAGCTTCAGCAGGTTGTTTTTACCATGCCTAAGTGACTAAATGCATTGAGTTACTTCCAGGTGATTGGCTGTTTATATATCAAGCGAGTATACGCTGCATGTTGTTCCAGCAAGAATTCACTTGTGTGATTTCTTCTAGACCAGTGTTTACTTTTAATAATAATATTAATAACTTATATTATGAATATATAGGTATTAATGCATCTGCATTTCTTTGTTTATTTCATACGTGTGCTGTAAGATTAGTTTCTTTGTAAATACATTATATTTCAAAGTCTTAAATGCATAGATGGTATTTATGATTGCATTTGCTATCTCACAGATGTAAATTAGTATTTCCAATTTAGATTTTAATCCATAGTTTTAATTTAGGTATCCTGCTGTTTTTCTAAGTATTTTAGTTTTTTGTTTTTTGTTTAATTTTTTAAAAGTTTGGTTTGTGCTGTCATAGCATTAATGTATTTATGTTGAAGGCCTCGTTTTTTAGAGGTCTCAGATCTTTTGCCGTATTCAAGGCTCTTGTCTCATGTACTGTGGCTTCCGCAGAGAACAAGGCGAGATACAAAAGAATTACAAAACGGCATCACAGTTTGGAGCGCAACACTTACCTTCCATTATTTGTGAGCTTTTCACTAATTAGAATCGGTGTGTTTTTCCTCTAACTGTTAAGGAGGATTGTGTTAGAATGTTACATAACTTAGGCAAACCAAGACAAAGTAGACAAGCCAACTATAGGCTGCACGAAAAGTGATAAACAATCCATCCATCCATGAATTCACCATCCAACCACCTTCTAAAATTTTTACCTTGTCAACGGTTTCCCCAAGATGAACTAGAAACAAACCAAGTTGGCCAAGAGGAGAGATACACTATGTTCAGGTCAGTGCTCTATCTAAGGCGCAGCTAAAAAATATGAAATATTAACAACGATCAGATATTTAAACACGTCCAATAAATTTCTCAGTTACAATACCCTCCCAAGTTTTGACTTCAGGGGAATTGTATCTGACAGATTTTTGTTTTCCTTTTCACAAGTTGTGCCTGAGGCAGTCCGATAATAACTGACTTTAGAAATATAACTGAACTTATTAATTTATTAATCAGTCTATATTCTGACTGGAAAGGAGTATTGTTGTTAAAAATGAAAATAGTAGCCAGACCTTTCTCCTAAAGTTCTTTTTCACTTTTTGGAACAAATGTACAAACTTTGCACATGAAGAGATAATCAAACTTGTATGCGGTGTTAAAACCAGGAGGTTTGCAGTGTATCTTACAGTAGCTGGCGCTTGATTCAATTTGCACCATGTGGGACTCAGAAAGCAGTTGGCCAGGATCAAGTTGTGGGTGTAGTGAAAGGATGGGAGGGGGTGGAGGATCTGACAGCTCTACAGTGAAGGAAGAAATCTCTGTTCATTTGTTAAAAGAGAAAAAAAAAAATCCATTGAGTCAGACTGTGTGTAAGTGCATACTGATTCATCTTCCTATGTGGATTACATCAGACACAGATAAGCTTTAGTAAAATGTACAGAGCAGCTATGCAGTCAGGTTGATGTCATGTACTGTACATCCAAGGCAATTACAAAGGATATTCAGGAGCAAGTCGCAAATCGCCTAACATAAATAGAATAAAATTCATTGTGGATATTATTATTTTTATTATCCTGACTTTGAAAACATCTAACACTATGAAAATACAGTTTCACAAGACAATAAATGCTTGAATCTGGCAACCTTTCTACCTTAATCTGGAGATTTGAGAAATCTAGGACTGTGCGTGGCTCTAAACAGTCACTGCCACAGGTTATTCTGGATCCCGGTCAAAAAAAGAAATAACCCAAATAAAAGGCAAATAAGGAAAAATATCTAAAACAGTCATGTTTTCTCTTTTTAACTCGTTTTTATCATTATTTTATCAAAAATTACACCCTTATAATACATTTCAGTTTGCTTCAAATATAAATATATCTTAATTTCTTTTCTTTTTTTTTTACATACGGTAAATTCCATATTTCATAATACAGGCAGCAGTGTGCATAACAAAGCTTTGAAGAAAAAATCTCCTGGAACAACAGAAACAGTAGAAAATAGGAGCAAATGGTCAGTGATCACAATGGCAACATTTTCCCTGTTTTAAGAAGAATATATCCTGAAGGTGAATACTGATACCAAGCAGCTTACGAGAGATATGTGCAATGAAGAGAATCTTCCCACATCTGCACCAGGCTCTGCATCTCTGAGGCATCTCCTTGCACAGCACAGCAGAGTTCTCCGAGCCTAAAGGGATGTTGACCCTGTTGATTTGGCAAAGCATGCAGATGAGATGTTGCTAAGCATCCGCTCTCTTTCTGCCAGCACAAAGGCCACGGGAACACTGTGGAGGGGGTAGCTAGCCATGCTAGTGTACTGGTGTGGTGTGTATATTTGCCTCTCCCTGTGTGTAAGAGAGTGTGTGTGTGTCTGTGTGTTACATCACAATCTCTCTCTTGCTCCTGCTTACAGACTCTTGGGATTAAAGGGTGGTTTCCACAGGTCCTCAGTGTGTGACAAATCTCTTGATAGGGCCAAATCTCCAAAAGTCCTTTGAACTGTAAAACCCCTTTAAAGGTATAGCATCCAATTTTACTCTTCAGCTGTTCATGTTTTAATGCTTTAAATGTATGTCATTTGTCTTTCTATCCAATCCAGCACTATGTAACTTGGATGCAGTTCAATATTAAAGTAGTATTGCCAAAGAAGCATTCAAGTAGTGTATGAAGCCCTCAGCAGACACAGTCAAAATGAATAATTTCTGCGAGTGTGAGAAAATGAAGGTGACAGTTAGTAGAAGATTTGGGTCTCAGTTCACTTCTGCCATCATTAATTTCCTCAGAAAGACAGAGCATCCAGTGGGGAGTCACCCCACACACAGAACAAGTCAACAAGAATTCCAAATCTTGGGAATGATTGCAGCTTCAGTCGCAGTTTACAATGCAGTTCACTCTCTGTGGACGTCAGGAGTTGCAGTACAACTTTATTAATTTCATGTTCTTATCTCGCTCTACTGTTAAAGCACAGACCACGCTGATTGTTTCTGGCTTATAATTCTGGCTTTCATACTTGGTTTTTTTTTCATTAATGATGTGAAATCTCATTAAGATATTACCAGTCCAGTTGGTGCTTATTAGCATTGAAGACAAAAATAGTAAGGCTCAGGTTTTTGTGTCTGTCCCTCAGAATGAGAGCCAGGGTTTTTATCTCTCCTCCTGCTGATAATCAACAGTCATGCAGAGAGAAATCTCTCATTATGGGACACATATTTATTATTTCATTGGCAGTAATTATAATACTGTGATGCATGTAATGAAAGAGACATGTGGCTGTTATTTCTCCTAAATGACACTGGTGGGTTTGAAGGAAAGAAAGGTTTGAAAAGTTGACTATCATGGTATATGAAGTGGTACTTATACAGCACTTTACTACTATTCATACTGAGCACTTGAAGTGCTTTTAAGCACTTTTGAGCTACAAATAACATTCACACATTTGCAAATATATCCCAAATATACTGATTATAGATCTTAGGATTCAGTATCTTGACAAAGGAGACTTTGAAATGTAGGCCAGAGAAGCTGAGGAATTGACCACTGACCTTCCAATTAATAGATGACCTACTCTATCTTCAGATCCAAAGCCACTGGTCATAAACTTCTCATCATAAACCTCATCACCAAATCACACGTGAGTAACTGTGGTAACTGTGAATTAATGGCAATAAAGGGCAAGACAGTGTGGGAGTTTAGGAAAGAGTCTGGAAATAAACAACGTTCAAATACTGAAGTCTCTCCTTTAAGCTGCATTAATATAAAAAAAAAAAAACCACACTGCAGCATCAGCTCACTGGGCTAAAAATAATATATGTTCATCATATCTCAAAGTGAATGGAATCATTATGGCCAAACTTGTGAGAGGAGTAAACTGCAAAGTAAAACTTGGAAGGATGTCTTTGAGGGAAGCATAGAAATAAGAAGGAGAACCAAAGCCACGCAGCTATTCATAATATGAGGTTTATTTTAGAAGCTCCTAAATCTGTTTTGACAGGTAGAACACTCGTGGGTCGACTGGTGCTGTCCCTTTATGCCAACCAGAGGCAGGAAGGGAAAAGCTGGCAAAAGTCCACACTACACATTAAAATGCTTCAGTTCTTATCTGTCATTTTGCAAACAAAGGTTTACATTGAACCATAGCTACCTTTCATAATTTAGTGTAATACAGATCAAGAAACCATTGAGAGCTAACCTCATACTTCATTGGTATATCACAGAAGACATTGCATTATTGCATATTATACTGAAGACAATGTGTGCTGACTAACTCTCTTTTTTTAAAAACCTCAAGTGGGTAAAAATCTCATTTTGGAATAAACTTCTCAAACTCTTCAGGTTTCTATTGTCAGTTTAGTGCTCGTGTAGCTAACTCATAGAATGGAGAAAGCTGCTCCAGCGAACCAGATGCCTACTAATTTATGATCTGTGCAGCAGTCATATAGGGCAGCAGGAAATGAATTCGATGAATTAACTGAAGTTAACCTTGTAAATGTTCTCAAGATTCATTTCTTTGGAGCTCTGTGTGCTTTGCGAAGCCCCGTCATTTGCGTTAAAATGTAACTGAGAATGCAGTTTAGCTGTAATGGAATTTAATTTTAGGAGACAGGATTGGTTCTGTGCTCGTTAAAATGTTCAATATGCAATACTGAATAGGAAAAATACCTACCATCTGCATACTTTTCTTTCAGGGGAACATATTATAAGATTTATAAGTTTTTTCCTCGCTTCTTAATGCAGGTGAAATCTTAATCGGGGTTGTAGTAGGTGGTTGAAAACCAAGGTTTGCTTCAGTAGAGGAAATTCAATGGTCTTAATCCACTCATCCAGGCAGGCGGTGACAGCAGGATTACAACAGAGACTTTTTATAAGAGGGCAATTATGACAGCATATGGCAATACAGTACCCTAAATTCAATTACCCTCTCTGGCACTTTTCAATTTTCTTTAATTAAGTGGATTAAAAAGAAAGGCATGTTCCTCAAGTTTAAAGATGATTAAAAGTCTAAAGAAAGATGAGAGGCAATGAAGGGGAAGCAACTCATTTCTGCTTATGATTAGTCATGGGTGTTTGCTGTAAGAATTCATGTTCCCTGTATCAAATTGATTTTGTTCTTCATAAGACAGAGAAATGATCCATGCCAGGGCTGCACGGAATGAGAAGGGTTTTTAATGACATTCTTTTGTTGTTGTTTTTATGCACTTTGGTTGATTGTTTTTTGGGAAGGGAGTTGACCTGTTTCTTGCACAAAAATAGCCTGTAATTGAATCATATTGGAGCGATCTTGAAATAAGTGATAAAAACATACACTGACCAGTGACTCTGTTAGGTACATCTGTTCATCTGTTCAACACAAATGTTTAATCAGCCAGCAATGGCTGATAGATGGCAGCAGTGCAATGTATTTATTCATGTAGATATGATCAAGATGGCCATCTGAGTTCAAATCGAACATCAGAATGGGGAAGAAAAGGTTATTTAAGTGACTTTAAAACTTTAAACGTGGCACGGTTGTTAGCACCAGAAGGGGGAGGGGCTTAGTATTTCGGAAACTGCTGATCTACTGGGATTTTTTTCCCATACCACCATCTCTAGGGTTTACAGAGAATGGTCTGAAAAAGAGAAAATATTGAGTGAACAGCAGCTCTCTAGGAGAAAATTACATGGCAGAGGTCACAGGAGGATGGCCAAATTCCTTCAAGCTGAGAGGATGATGACAGTAACTCAAATAACCTCTCGTTGCAAAAAAGGTTTGCAAAACAGCATTTCTGAACATGTAAGGCATTAAACCCTGAAGCAGATGGACTACCACAGCAGAAGACCACACTGGGTGCCACTCCTGTCAGCTAAGGACACCAGTACTGAACAACTGAAGACTGAAAATTCATTGCCTGGTCTGATGAGTCTTGATTTGAGCTAAAACATCCAAATTTTAGGATCAAAATTTAGTGTAAACAACATGAAAGGATGGCTCCATACTGACTTGTGTTTGCAGTTCTTGCTGGTGGTGGTATAATGGTGTGGAGGACACCTTTTTGCACATTTTAGACCCCTTCACACCAACTAATTATTGTTTAAACACCAAAGCCTAAATGAGTATTGTTGCTGACAACATGCAGCAGTGTACCCATCTCCTGATGGCTGCTTCAAGCATGATAACAATGCCATGTCACAAAGCTAAAAAAAAAAATTAAATGATTTTAGCATGACAATGAGTTTACTGTACTCAAATAACTTCCACAGTCATCAGATCTCGATCCAATAGAGGACCTTTGGGATGTGTTTCAGTGCATCGTGGATGTATAGCAAATGCTGGGATCTTAGCATTGTTTTTACCAGGGAGATAAATGTGACAGATGGTACCAGATCAGTAGATTTCTTCCGCACAACCTTGCTTAGGCAACAGTTTTGTACAATATTGACCAAAAAGGCTTTTCTGTATATTACTGCCTAAAGACAGAGGGGACTTGGTATGTCTGCCGTGAATAATGATAAATCACTGCTTCATGCACTTCTGTTGCATTTTTCTCATTCATCAATCTGTAAAGAATAATGTAACTCCAGGCTAGGTAGGGAGCAAGGTGTAATTCAGCTGCCTTTCACACTGCACCAGTTAATTTATGTCAAGAAATTCACATATTTCCTATTATGATTGCCAGAAGTGTTTTTTGTTTCAGCGAAGCAGAAATAATCCAGTTTTAATAAGCCCTGGGTAAGAGATCAAGATAGTAGTAATGGAAGGAGACTGTTTAATAAGATTCATCTGAATTCATATCAGTTTTGTTGTTCCTGTTGGCTTTTTCTGTTGCATTAATTCGCTATACTGGTCTTGACCACTCTAAAGATAGAGAGCACTGGATCAAGAATGTAAAGGCACCAATAATATATTTTTCTTCTTACATTTCTACATTTGTGTTTTTCCATGTCCCACATGTCAAACCCATGTGCATCTGCAATGTTCACTCAGTTCCCATTTCCTCCCTTCCCTATTTCCTCTCAGCAGAGGTCATCAGCACATTACTTTCCATTATCTGTCGTCATCATCAAAGAGGATGGATTCGCCGGAGTATTTGATAGCAGTGCAGTCTTCCTGCATAAGCATACTGATTGATCTGTTTCTCAACAAAACCTGCTACCTTTGTTCTTACCACAAGCTCAGTGCTGTCCTCTTAAATTAACTCACACTTCCTGTTTCTATTTGGTATCACTAGAAAATCATTTACTCAGGATATGAGTCAGAACCTAATAGGGTTACGTACCAGATGTAAGCACAATAAGCAGCACTTGAATTCATAAGAAGTAAAATTCCTTGTTTGTGAGACTTTGTTAAGAAAAGCTATGCAAGGAATTTATCATTTTACATTATAAGAATGTATGCCTGTTCTATTTCTGTGCACACTTCTAATCCTTTCCTGCAGCTCAACTTCCATTTTGTATTGGTCACTATGGAAACATAATTCATCAGCTTGTTCCAATGGTATTTGCACCAGAGCCATCATGTTTCAGTATATTTAAAAAATATATTAAAAAATAAAAAAATAAATTAATAACAGTAATAATAATAAATAAGTAATCATTGAAATTTGCATCATTTTATGTTGTTTGACATTTAAAACTGACTGTATTTGTCAGACAGCCACTACCACACACTTGATCTTTGGATATGGTGCATATGTAAGTGCTCGTATCAATACAGGAACAAAATCATTGTGTATAAGCCTCCTCAAAACTGCCTTTACTTGCCTAAACTAGAAGTGACTGAAGCATATACAAAAGTAAAACATTTATTCCTTGGTCAGCTTTTTTTTTTTTTTCCTTCCTTTTCTTCTTCGTCTTCTTCTTCTTCTTCTTCCATTTTAACAGCAGCTTGCATCCATAGAAGTTGCATTACTGCCACCCCCTGGTGTTTACTTAGACTGAATGTAACTATTTAAATCCTCTTAAATAATCCTGTATTTCTCAGAAACCGAAGAACCACTCCTTTCCCTTCATGACATCCAAGTCATTCAACCACCTTTTCAAAGCTGAATTCCCCCGTATTTCCCATTTCTACCCTCATCATTCTCCTATAGTTGCCATACCTCCTGCAGTTAACAAATACATGCTCAATTGTTTCCATAACACCACACCAATTACATAACCCCGTTGAATGTTTCCCCATCCTAAAAAGAGTGCCATTCAGGTAACAATGCCCTGTTCTTATTCTACTCATAACTATCTCCTCCCGCCTATTCATTCCTTTTTTTCTTTTTACCTCTACTGTATTTTTTATCCTATACAATTGTCTCCCTTTGGTTTCATTATCCCACGCCATTTTCCATAACTTCTTACTTTCTTTCCAAACTATACACTTTCCTTCAGATTTAGATAATGGTATCTGTACATCTACGTCTACTCTTTTAATAACTTCTTTAGCCATCCTATCCGCTCTTTCATTACCCATAATGCCTATATGAGCTGGTGTCCCCATTATTACTACACTTTTACCCTGTTCACACAGTCTATGGTGAGCAAACATAAGTTCATACAGAATGTTCTGATGGTTACTTGCATTCCCATTTTTAATGAATAGAATAGAATAGCTTTTTTATTGTCACTGTTACAAGCACAATGAAAGGCAGTTTGGCATCTCTCCATGTGTGTGAAGTACACAATAGCGTAAGTATTTACACAATAACAGACAAATTTACATTTACACAAGAAAGATATGTACAAGTTATACATACACCTGCAAACATACACGCACATACATGCATATATGTATATATACATATATGCATCCATACATACATACACACACATATTTCCACATACACATACATGCCATCTAACTAGCAGGTGCATTGAGAGGTGCAGTGTGATCAGTGATATTGCACATTGAATGCATAACATAATGCATAATGCATAACACCGCTGACAATGAATCAGTGCATATTAGTACTTTTGGAATTCTGCTGTCTTCCACCGATTCTAAGGCCATCAATATGGCATATAGCTCTACTGCATAAATACTCAGAAAGTTTGACAAACTTGATATTTAATCCCGGAACTACCACTGCCACACCAGTTACTTCGCTTTCTGGATCTTTTGATCCATGTGTGTACACCTGCACATAGCCACTGTACTTGCCCTCCAATCTACTATAAAATTCTTGACAAAGATCTGTTGTGACTTCCCTCTTTTTGATATCCACTAATGTTTTATCCACTTTAATGA
>VUQG01042625.1:0-19500 GCA_015106755.1 Etia nguti
CTGACTAAAATAGGAAAATAGAAACATAAACAGTGCCATCATTTTTTTTTTTTTTTTTTTTTTAGCCTGTCCCGTTTGGATCTTTAGCCATCAGAATTGTTGTCTGAAGGCCAAGAAAGATGCCTAGTGGATTTACTTTACCAAGTGGATCATCATGGCCTTGCCATAGTGGTCCATTTGATTGACCTTTATTATAATTATGTATTTATTTGATTTGATTTTCGGTTGTTACAGATGGGACAGACATGACTGGGGGATAGGACAGGGAGAAAGAATGAACGAAAAAGAGGGAGAGAAAGAAATATAGAGGGGAGAAGAGATGGTGAGAAAGGGGGGGAAAAAAAGAAAAGAAAAACAAAAAAAAAACACCTGGATCACCTGTATGGAGAAGAAAAAAACAGAAGAGAAAACAAATTTTAAAAAGCCACATAATAAATACAACACTATCACAATAAACTAGCTAACGGTAAATAACAGTAGATACTAAATATTAAATGTTGTTGTGCAGCACGCAAGATCGACAGCGCACAAAGTGCTTTGAGGTAGCAGCCAAGAAAGGTGTAGTTTGTGTCATTGTGTCATTTCTCATTGTTACACACAACTGAATGTATGGACATCTATGGCTTGATTCCGTTGTATGTGTCAATTGGATGGGTTGTTACTGGTAAGAATTTCATGGAAATAGCAGCTTTACAAATATATTTACTTAGAAAATTGGTGACGTGTTCAATACTTATTTTAGCCAGTCTATCTGGGCTGTCATTTCACCATTGCCTAATTAAAATCATCTTGTTGCATTTCTGTTTTAGGGCATTATATGGCCACAGGTCATCACAGGCATTGTTGTCAATCTTCTAAATGCACTCATCAACTACATCGTTCTCTTCCCGTTAAACCTTGGAGTTGCGTGAGTTTGTTTTATTAGATTGCACTTGACTTCATTAGTATCGTCTTTAGTGGTATCAGCTGACATTATCACATACTGAATAACCAATATGGCACATTGAAATAATCTTTACAGAGGTTCTGCAATAGCCAATGCCATTTCCGAGTTCTTAATGGTTGGAATTCTCTTTGCTTATATCATATGGAAAGGGCTTCATAAGGCCACTTGGGGAGGTGAGTACTGCATATGCATTGGATACTGCTTATTTTTAATATTAATAGAGACCCAAATAAGTTTTACAATGATTAAAAACTAACAGAAATCTTTATTTAACAATATAAAATATAAGTTGTTTATACTTGTTAGAAGCTTTTGAAGAAAACATAAACATGTCTGAGAAAGACTATTATAACTATCTCCAAAAGTTGATTCTGTTCATCTGGACGTAGCGTTTTGTGGGAGAAACGTTTCGTCACTCATCCAAGTGACTTCTTCAGTCTCAGCTGACTGCAGGTTTCCCCAATCTTATAAACAGTACATTTGCATAACGACTGAAACCAGCCCACTGAAGGAACAATGGGAATTATTATAACTACTGTCATGGTCCCACCGTGGAGCACAGAATGGGGAACTAATGCAGATAGTCAGGCAGCTGGATGTAGTGACTTTTAATGGAAGGGTTAGGTGAATGAGGCCAACAGATCATCAGATAAAAGTCCGAAGGTCAAAGCTGAAGTTGGACTGAAGTAACGAATCGAGCATTTAAGAAGCAATAAAAAATTTTTAAAAAAACAACCAGGTTACAAACGAAATGAGCAGAGTTATAACAATTTTTTATTTTCTGTCATTATATTGTGACATTGGTGAGTACTCACATTACACAGGGCTACTTTGAAAGACTAGGTAATCCCTGTGAGCAAAAGCCCAGACTTCAGACTGCTCTAAGTGCTCAACTTATTCAACTCTTAGATTTATATGATGATAAAGAGAAGTGATTTCCCTCATACAGCCTGGGTGTAAATATGGTGATCCAAACCACCCGCTGTTTTAATCTTCTATGAAAAGCAGCCAATCAGAAGAAAGTTGTCCTTACAGCGAGAGGAGCTAAAATGGCTTGTTTTTCAAAATGAGAAGATCCAAAGCAACAGACTGAGATGAAGTGAGATGGAAGCACATGATCTGATGTAGCAACCCCTAAAGGGAGCAACCAAAAGGAGAAGACTATTAAAAATTTAAGCAAAGCCACACTAGCACACGAGTCCAAGGGTGTCATGTTTACTGCTGTGGCAGGCAGGATGAGGATCCAAATGCAGGAATTGAACAACGGGCTGAACAAAGGAAAGCAGCTTTGTTGCGCTGAGATAAAACACTCCTTAAAATAAATTCATGAAAACCAAAAACTTGAACATAGAGACTAAGGACAAAAAAATCCAGGCTCACAGAAGACCCACACAGCACATGGGGTAACAACAGACAGAGGAAAACACAGGGCTTAAATACACAGAGGAATAACGAGGGAATGAGACACAGAAGGAGAGCACAGCTGGGAGTAATCATACATAACAAGACGGAGAGAAAGCAAAACTGAAAACACTAGCATAGGACACGAGACTGTCAAAGTAAAACAGGAAACAAGAGACATTTACAAAGACACTTACTTTACACTGAAACAAGGATATATGACTGACAAGGGAGACGGAGGGAACATGGAGCACAGAGACAGAAACCTAAAACCAGTAACTATAAGTATAACATAAGCAGAAAACAATAGAGAGAACCAAAACCATGAAAAATGGCAAATCAGAGAATATAACGTAAACCAGAAAAACACAAACTCTGGGTCACCACACCCAGTACTATGACTAAGGGTAAAACTATAGAACTGGAAATTAGCATATTGGGATTTGCTTTAAATGATTTGGTAGAAAAGCAGGCTGACAAATGATTTATTGATTTATTATATGAATGCTATTTGTTTTGACAGAATTTTATTTAAGTATTTTATTTATTTTGCTTTTGTATGCACTTTAATATAAATATACATTTGGAATTGCTAACATCTACTTTATATGCACTTACGCAGGTTGGTCTCGAGAGTGCCTCCAGGATTGGGGCTCATACATCCGCTTGGCTATCCCTGGCATGGTCATGCTGTGTGTCGAATGGTGGACCTATGAGATTGGAGGCTTTCTAGCAGGTAATTTCACAGGCCACTTTGGGGTGCTTTTGTCTGTACAAAAGCAACTCTGAAATCTAACAGCTGTCTGTCATTGACAGGTCTCATAAATGAAGTGGAACTTGGAGCTCAGTCAGTTGTGTTTCAACTATCAAATGTTGCATACATGGTGAGTCCTCTGTTGTGGAAAAAACCCTCTGCACTGCCAAAAAACTTTATTCATAAAGAATTTTCTCTGTGAGATTAATCAGTTTTCATCCATCCAATGTAACAACTTGAAATTCTAATACTTTTTATTTTTAGTTCCCTTTGGGTTTCAGCATAGCGGGCAGTGTGAGAGTTGGAAATGCTTTGGGTGGTGGAGAAACAGAGCAGGCCAGGCTGTCTGCTAAAATGTCAATGTTCTGTGCAGGTCAGTATGCTTCAATGTTTATTTCTTTGCTATCTGGTTGTTGTTGTTTTTTGTTTTTTTTTCTACCTATGAAGTGCTCTTGAGCAAGGGTTTCGACCCCATAAGAAAAAAACTGTTTAGGCATGTTGCTGCCAAAAAAGGTACCTATTTAATTATGTTTCTGTCTTTACCACAGTGTCAGTGTCTATATGTTTGTCAGCTCTCATCGGAAGCCTAAAGGACCACATCTCTTACGTTTTTACATATGATGAGTGCGTATATAATTTTATGTTTTGTTTTGTTTTCTCGTTTTGTTTTTTTTAAATCACAGCAGTTGTTACTTTAAAAAAAAAGAAAGTAGGTGGTTTACACTTACACATGCAATTTCAGTATCAAGTCTAGGGGAGATAGCAGGCCTCATAAACGACCTTTTACCCGTACATAAGTTACTGTCCTCCTTAGCTTACATAATCTCTCTTATACTGAATAGACACAAAGGTTTGTGGTAGTTGCACTCAGTTGTACTGATAATTATTTACAAAGTTCTCCTATTCCTAAGACAGCATAATTGTATTACGTTGCACCAGGCTCAAATTACACAAAAATATGCTATTGCTCTAATTTTTACAAACTCACCAGTATCAATTTAAAATCTTTGACTCTCTTCTTTCAGACAAATCAGGCAAAGGGTTTCGGATGTCATATCTTTTTATGCTCCTTTCATTCTACTAGATGCAACATCTGTGAGTATCTGCCATACCCCAGAAACATCCCATAAAGTATGTTTTTGTGGGTACTTAACCATGTCTTTATCCTTTTTGCGTGACTAGGCTGCTGTGGGTGGCATAATAAGAGGAGCAGGTAAACAGAAAGTTGGAGCTATTTGCAACATTTTGGGATATTATGGTGTTGGCTTTCCGATTGGAGTGTCACTGATGTTTGCAGCCAAATTAGGAATCAAAGGTAGGATGAGATGTTTTCAACCATCAGCTGTTTGTATCCATGTTATTGCCTAACTGGTGTTTTTGTCCCTACAGTTCTTTTTTTCATTTGATTTCTACCACAGCATCAACATCTCCTTCCTCCTCTTAAAGAAAAACATGTTTTGTTTTCCTCAGGTCTGTGGACTGGCTTGTTAACCTGTGTGTTCCTGCAGTGCTCATTACTGCTTTTCTATCTAATAAGAATGAACTGGAAAAATGTCACAGTTGAGGTTTGTGTTTAAGGATAAATATTTAATTTTCAGTAGTTTTCGGCTTTCTCTTTATGATTAAAGGATCCCGCATTGATTTGTCTTTCAGGCTCAGATCAGAGCAGGAGTCCGTGAAAGCTCCACAGACACAGGTAAGGGACAGTTTCCACAAAGTATTTAGTTTGGGTAAAGAACGAAAGTGTTTATCCTGTTCATCACGAGAAACAAAACTGTTCTGTGTGGAAGTAGAACACACAGAGTTTAAAAGATATCTTTAGAAGAATATTGAATGAATCTTATTTTTGCATTTGAATTATGTCTCTACATTATTCACAAAGATTTCACGGCCTCTTGTGTCCCCAAATCTTCAATAACCACATTGTGCACCCAAAAATGAATATAATTATTGAATTTCTTTCACTGATGCTAACACAAAACCTGCGACAAATGTATCCTGCACCACCAGAAATGAATTATGTTGTTGTTAGTTTGATTATTGCAACAATGTCTCCATATGTATGTGCACCTAAATAGAATTTTGTATATATTTTGGAGGACTTTAGCTGTCCTGAAGCTAATCTTATGTTTGGGAAGCATACAGTATGTGGGTCTTTAACTTTGGAGCCTGAAATCAGAGTTGCCATTTGCCTTCAGGCAAGCCAGGCCAGTTAGAAGTCCCTGAAAGCTGGCAAACTTTAAGCAACAGTAGTGACAATGTGCAAAGCTTGCAATGACAGCAGGGCAGACCTGACCAGTCCCACCTGACTGCACTCCTGCTGTAAGTGGCATGCATAATTCTGGCATGCATAATTCTGTTTAAACAAACTTTATGATAACAAGGAAAGGTAGCAGTGGCTTATAACATGGTAGTGGTGATAGCTGATTGAAGCGGCCCCCTGTAAATTTTTGCTTTGGCTCTCAAAAATCTCTACAGTCACCTCTGACTGGAGTTCACGTGCTGTAAACTATCTTTGTTATATTCAGGCCACAATAAAACTTGTTGAGTGACGGAAAGGTTAGGACAGCATTATGTCACCAGTAACTTCTTTAATATTTAACAAAGGCTAAAATCTTTTCCTATGTTCACTTCACCAAGTGGTGTGACTAGCAATTTGTCCTTGACACTAACCCTAAAGGTGTCATGTTTTAGTTGCTGTAGACTTGGTAAACTAATAAAAGCACAATCTAGATGTAGAAGTAAATACAATTAACACTTTTAAAGGTTTTTACATATTTTATAGCTATTTTATTATTGTTGTAATTTTGATATGTTTGTATGTAGTAAGTGTCCTTACTTTTTTGTTTTTTTGTTTTGTTTTGGGGGTTTTAAAATCATGCAAGGTCTAAAAGTTTGAAAGTCCAAGTTGTTGTCTGTGAATTGGTATTTGCTAAACAATCAGAATGCCCAAACAACCACAATAATAAACCAAGCTGTTCATTTTTTTTTTTAAAGTCCTTTAACATTTTTAACTTCACAATCTGTGGCAACACTAAAAAAGCACTCAGTTAGATCAGCAGCTAAAACCATTAAAAAAACAACAACTAACAAACAAAAATATTACAGAGACTTTGAATATTGATTATGCAGCAATTAATATATAAAACTTCAAAAATGTGAACAATATTTTTGAATAAAAATGATAATTTCATGATTCTTAACATGGAACATTTGCATATATGTATGTCCAGGTACCCAGGCAGAAGACCCTGGTAACTCAATGGGTCAAGCGGACACCATTGATCTGATGGATGTTGAGGAGGAACCTACAGTGAGGACAGTTGAAGGAGAGCTCTCTTACAGGACACTGGTTCTGCGTAGGGGCTTGGCTCTAGCTGTCATGTTGTTCATCTTGGCTGTTGGTATTATTTTGAACCTACTTATCACCAACTTGGCTACCTGAACATGAGTAATGTCTGTCTCATTCAGTGAAATAACTCCAGAGTCTCCAGTGCTGCTTTTCTAGGAGGTCTCAGTAATATGCTAGCATTTGCATTGCAAAGCAGGCAGTAATGGATGGCACAAGCAGGCACAAAGGCAGACGAGCAGAAAATGAATGAATGGTCTCTTGCTTAATCAACGAAAGCATTATATTACTCTTAAATATGAAGAGTATTTGGCAAATTTGCCTGTGTTCAGTTTACAACACCTTGCAGAGACAAACGAGTCAAACTAAAACTGGTTTGAGAAGACAACCTCAGACTATCTGTTCTTACAGCATTAAACAGAATCATTGCAGTAATCTATTTTTCACTCTGACTCTTCATCTGGCACCAACATGGTGGAGAAAATTTGATCAGGAGTATATGTAGTGTTGATCGAGTCAACAGTAGAGTTGGTCTTTGCAGAAAGGTTCTCGGGCAAAGGCACAAGGAAGTGAACACCTGCTCCCACAGCAAGAAGTGCAACTGCAGCAAACATAGTGAGGCCTCGCCTGAGGATCAGTTGGGTGATGGAGAGGCGGCTGCTCTTCAGCTTCTGTGTCACATTTCGATCCTGGGCCACAGTGCTCCTATCTTGGCACTCAGTGCTCACAGACATATAGCCATCCATCAGCTGGGAAAAACGAAAGAAAAACACCAGCAGGTTGGTCACACTGCTGTGGTCATAAGCTGCGTGCATGAAGCATCTGTATGAAGGATATGCTGTGCTCACTGCGATCATGCAGAGCAAAGAACAGGGAAAAAAACCCATCTGAAATCAATCCAGCATATAAAATAGTGTGAAAACTGAGCTTTTAGCACATAGGGATTACTTACTCTGAAAATCTGGCCATGTTGAATATGAGCGTCCAACACTGCAATAGTATATATTGCTCTACAAAAATCTAATTTCTCCACTTTTTAAAAAATATTTTGCTGGGAAAATGGGTTATCTGTTGTGTTGACACAAGGCTAAAAGAAGTTGCCTTTTTAAAGCTTCCATGATTCATAGGTAAGTGCTAAGTGACTTAACAAATACAAGAAAATCATTCCTCTGAAAATGGCCACGTACAAGGACTGAAATCAGTAGAAAAGCAACTCATGTCAACAGAGCAAGGGGTGGCTCAGGACTTTTGCACAGTACTGTATATACGTCAGTAATAGAAGAAAACATACTATAAATGGTAACCAAGAACGGGTTAAGAAAAACAAAACTATGTCAAGAAATTTAGATTAATTGTTGCTATTGCTGACTTTAACTGTTACATAGACTCACATTACTTGATGTTTGATCTTGGGTGCTGTTATCCACAGTGCCTGTCACGGCAGCTCTTCCTAATAACGAAGGATTTTTCTGAGCCCGTTTCACAGCCTGCAAATATGAAAAGTCAATGTAAGGAATAGATTCATTAATATATTTTTTTTGTCTTGGAAGCTAAGTATAAACTGATCTCCAATTTGAGGCACATTATCTTTATTGGTATGTTATATGATACCTCCTCAGTGATTTGCTCCCAGTTCAGCTTAAAGATGACAATAATGTAGAAGGTAGATTGTAAAATGACACAAACAAGCAGTCCGAGCCAGAAACCTGCAGAGAAATGATAAATTACTTAAGTGCAAGGCAAGCTTCACTTTAAAAGCTCATTTGAGTAAATTACAAAAAAAAAGCATCACTCTGTGCAATTACCCAACACTCTTAGTTTCGCAACGAATGTCAACGTGATACTTAGAGAAAGCCCTATGCAGTAGTATCCAATGAAATTAGCCACAGCTGGAATCTTCTGTTTCCCTGTGCCTAAGAAAATGCCTGTGCACACACACTGGGATGAAACAGAGATAAACTTTATATTAGATTTACTTATCATGCTTTTAGGAGCATAATACAGCCAAGTGTAACTGTAAAACTCACCACGAGACCATCAAAGAACTGAAGGAAACAGTAAGCATTCATCAGCTGTGAGACCAGACCTATGATCTTCCTGAAAGAAAAAGGTTTAATTAAGGTTTTGCACATCCTTGCCAATCTTTGAATGCAACAACAATGTTTAGCAGTATTACTGTTAGTGAAATGTGAATGCAGCTGAACTCACTCATCTGACGTGAAGATGAAGCCGATCACTGTTTTGACGGAGCCAAGGACGAGGCCTTCTACGACTGCAATGCTACCTGGAAAACAAGAGCTCCAAAATCTGTATAACGGTAATAAAGTTATGGGAAACGAATATAAATCACGATACATTTCTAACTGACCTGCAAGAGTGAGGGACATCTTGCTAGTTAGGAGTGCCCTGTCGGTGTCTCCTGCACCAAGAGCATTACCCACCCGGGCACATGCTGCAGCTTGAATACCAAGAGGGAACTATAGATTCATTATTATGAAAAAAGTATAGGAGAAAATTTGCTCTCAGGCAGTTGAAAGGTAACCAAAGAAATATTTTAAAGAGAGAATTTAATTCTCTGATTTGTAGTGATTAAACTATACCATATATGTTATAAAAGCCACCATTATGACAGCATGCTGGGCTGCCAGCTCATTTTCACTCAGCATTCCTGATTGTTACAGACAAAGAAGAAAGAGCAGGCATGATTCAAATATATTTTTGGCTGGTTTGAGATCATCTAAAAGAAAAAAAATGGATTACCTGCAAAGAATCCCCCAAACTCATAAACCCACCACTCAAAGCATTTCATTAATGTACTGGGAATAGCCAGCTTCATGTAGGAGCCCCAGTCCTGCAGTGATTCTACAGACCAGCCTGCAGGGGGCGAGAGACACTCATTTATATAAAACTTAGGGAAAAGAACAAGATGGTGCATGAGATCATCACTGTTCTCAGTATACCTCCCCATGTTGTTACATGAAGCCTCTTCCACCAAATGTAAGCAAACAGAAAAGCACAGATGTAAATCTGAGACAGAGTATTTGCAGCTGCAGAGCCACTGCAAGACATTTGGGTTGATATCAGAGTGTTAAATTCTTTTATTCAGAATTAAAATATTACAGTGATATGATTGTGAGTTCACATACCCAACACCCAGATCCAGCCAGTGAAGAAAAATATAGTTTGTCACCACATTTGCTATGTTTGCCAGAGCAGCACTATACATTTGTGGCAGTATTATTCCCTAAGAACACAAAAAGTAGTGAGCGTGATTACATCTCCTTTTCCACCAAAATTGTAACTAGTTTTAGAAATATTTATCTGTAAAACCAGTATGGGATCAGAATAGAGAAATGGACCTGGTTCTGCAGGTAAGACACCTGAAGATGATGTAGAAACATTGCCTACGGAAGAAGAGCATTTTATTAAGGTAATAAATTATTGCGCAGCAGAAAAAACTGTCAAACATTGGTTAAAACTCTTTTGAATGCTTGTATTAAGGGGAGAAAAGAAGCGACTCACTGGAACAGCAGGAAGGAAGGCAGTAATATACAGCTGGGCTATTCTGAAAGCAAGAAGTGCATGTGAGTACATCTAGTATATTTTATGTTTTAGTTTATATGTATTTATAAAGGCCTTTTCAAAACAAAGTTACAATGTACTGAACCACACAAACAATTAAAAATAAATAATTTCAGTAGAAACAAAAGCTATTTCAAATTCAAGAGAAACAAGTACTCATGCAATCATACACATTAAGGAAGTTGGTTTGTTCAAGAGGGCATTAGTGGGTTTAAAAAGCCAAGAAATAAAAATAAGTTTAGAAGAAGCTACAGAGTTAGCCAGCCCGAGGTCATCAGGCAGAGCCATCAGGCATGTCCGAATATTTCAGTCAGCAGGAAGTTTCATGTGGAGACACTAGCTTAGAGATGTGGACAGGCGCTTAACAAAGTTAGGCTTTAAAAATGAGCCGTAAAATTATTTCTAAGACTAACAGGTAGGAAGTGAAGAGCTGCAAAGTGATTTCATCTGGTCACTTATTTTGCTATCTGTTAAAAGCCTGGCAGCTGCAGTTTGAATTAATTGTAGCTTATGTATGTCATGATGATGAATAAAGTGCATTACAGTGGTCAAGTCCAGAGGACATAAAAGCATGGATGACCTTAATCGAAATGAGATAGGAATGATATCTGTCTAAGCTGAATGAAACAGGACTGCATAACTTTAAACACCTGCATATCAAAAGAGAGATTGGAGCCAAAATTACCCCTAGGTTGTGAGTCCAGACATTTTTAAATACTGTACGAGACCCAGATTAGAGGAAAGATCAAAAGTGCTGCTAGTGCTGGGGGACGAGGGTTTAATGTTTTTAGACATCCAGTTCCTAATTCAGCTAGATGGGACCTAATATGTGAGATATCCGCAGTAACAGGTTTTAATAGGACATAAAGTTGTGTCTGCATAGCAGTGAAAATCAACTCTATCTATTTGAACGAGAAGATGAGGCTTTGTCAGTCGTTACAGAAAATTACTTGTTTGATAGACCTGACATAAACCAATCCAGCGCCACATCACTGATACCAGCACTGTTCTTCAGACTGACTGATTAAAATGTTGTGGTCCACAATATACAAGGCTCAGATGAGGTCAAGGAGAATGAAAATAGAGAAGAGCACAGAGTCAGCAGCGAGCAGCAGATTGAGACCTTGACAAGAGCAGTCTGAGTGTAGCTAGTGAAGCTCATAAGGCATATTTCGTGAGTCTCTGAATAAAGTAAAAAGTTGATCAGAATGACTGTGATGGAATTGAGATACTGACTTTATACAATTGGTTGAGATAATTTTAACATTCACTTAATTAGGATTGTGATTCTGTTTAGTGAATCTTTGGGGACCAGAAATGGTTTTAATGCACAGATGTTAGTCCTGAGAAGATAAGGTTTCATGTCTAAATCAAATGTACCCCTATCTATGCTAGTTGTAGCAATAATATTACTGTATATTTGCTGCTGTTAGTTACCTGGCCACCTCAGGGTTCTGGCCCACACATAATAGGATGGCCTGAGCATTAATGAGGAGACCCCAGCAAGGCAGACAGAACAACAAGAGGATGATTATGCCCCGCTGAAGGATCACGCCCACCCGGAGTAGATTTTTAGCACCAAAAGTCTGTCAGGATAATGAACATTTTAAAGATGGCAGCAAGAAAGAAGGGAAAATAAAAAATTCCAGTGTATGATATCATCATGTCGACTTGGTTTTACAGACCTGAGACACCAAAGTATCACATGCTAGTCCCAGACCATATCCTGTTGCTGCAGTGGTAACATTAATTGTCTGAAATGCATGCAGACTATTATAAGCAAAACTTGAGTGATTCTTAAGAGCAAGTGTTAAGTGCTAAGCATAGATTAAAACATAAGTGTTGTTGCCGAGTGATTACGAGACAATTATCTTGTTGACTTAAGTAACAATTCCTTCTCTTCCATCAGCACCCTCGGAATTACTTCTTCATTTGTCCTTTTTTCGAGTAAACTTCCAAACATCAGTGGAGCATACAGATGAGGACTTACAGCAGAAGCTAATCCATAGCCAGCCATCACGTCATTTCCCAGACGGCCACAAAACATTGTAACCACAAACGGGAGCAGGTAATTGAGGATTCGAGAGAGCAGCTAGAAAGACAAATACCAAAAATGTTGCAGGAGTGATACCAGTATCACATGACAAGTAATTTAAAAATAAACCAATACAAACTGCAATTAATTATCGTGGTACTCAGATTATTTGCTGATAAATGAGCTACAAAACAGTCATTACTTTGGCATTTTGCAGTCAATATTCATTGCCAAATAGTGTTTCAGTTTTATTGTCACATATATGAAAGTGTGTTTTTCTGACATCTTAAACTTTTCTTTGGAAAAGAAAGACTGTCATCAGTCTTCTGTTGTATCATCAGCAACGATAACCTCCATCGCGATCCGTTAAAGAAAGAGCATTGCACGTGAACAATCCCAGTACTTACCAGAGGCCCTGTCATCTTCAGGATGTGGTACAGTTCCTCTCTGTGAGCCACAGGAACCCTGTGGCACACCCGTCTACAACAAAAAAGTTTGCCAATGGACCTCTCCATGTCTGCAGCCCCAGATGCTAATGTATGTTCTTCCACTGAAATCTTTCTCTGTACTCTCACACAGTCATTTTAGTTGCACTCCAGGATGCTGCAAAGGATGCAGCCACAGCTGCCTTGGAGCAAAACAAAGTCCAGCTGAAACAACACAGATTGTGAGAAGGAAGACAGAAACACTCAGCAACCACAACAAAGCCTAAGATGGGGGTGAGGACTTGAAAGCAAGAATGTTTTGATCTGGGTGATTAAACGTGTGTAAAACACAAGTTAGTACCTCTGGTTCTGGTCAGCTGAGGGGATTTTACAAAAATAATAACATCAGGATTTTAGAACTGCAAAGATCAAACATTCACACAATGGTAGACCAAAAAAATGGCCATTGTTGGAGACAATCTGATAATGCAATCTCTTGTAGTATTTCACAGACTTTTTCAACAATCCAACATCCTAGAAACATGAAATAGCTTACTATATACCTTCTCAAGCCATTGCTCGTGCCAAATTGAAAGACGCAATTAAGAAATCAACCATCAAAGAGCCAACCATCAAGAGAAATGGGGTGGAAGAGTAGAATGTGATCATAAAATAAACATTTGTGAGTGTCTTGGGGAAGGATGTCCTTTTAATACCTTCATTGATAAATCTCTTAGATACCTGACCGGCACAAACAAGTGGAGGATTGGTGGAGTAGTTACACCTCCACATTTAAAAGAGCTGGTTGAGATGTCTTGGACATATGACCAGGACGTCTCCTGGGTGAGGTGTTTGAGGTATGTCCTACCGAGAGGAAGCCACACGGCAGAACCAAGACGCAATGAAGAGATATTTCTCAGAGCAGAGAGAGGTCCACAAAGGTCTCCATAACCCAGAGCTACTATAACACTCTAGCTACCTAACATATATGAGGGTGAAGGCTTTTAGGGGGACAAGAGCATACTCTTAGAACAGGGTTCACATCCAATTACTATTTTTTGAAACAGAAACATTTCTATACAGCTGGTCTTTCCATTTAACAGTTCAAAGACATTAAATTCTTATCACCTGAGCAATATATTAGATATATTTTTATAATATTTGTAAAAATTTGAGTGGCCAAAATAAATTAATGATTTCATTTTTTTCCATGCAGAAAAAAAGAAGAAAGAAATGAATAACTGGACTCTATTTTATGTCCCGCATCATGTAGTCTGAGTTTGGCCACCCCTACATAAACAGCTTGGCTTCACCACGACAAAAAAAACAAACAAACAAACAAACAAAAAAATTCACACAGAAGAGTTCAACCTAGAATGTTTTCTTTTCTTTTTTTTAATAATTAAAATGGCACATCTATTTACAATTCTTTCACCAACATTATTTCTTTGGTCATTAGACCAAAGGTTAATTTTCATCTCCAGGCAGGATTTATACTTAGCAAATGTTGAAATGTATTCTTAAAAACAAAATGCTGATAAAACAATCAGATACACATTCATCACTTTGTGATGAAATAGGTCATTTATTACTTAATAATGATGATAATTTGAAGAAAAAGAAATGTATCCAACACCATTAATTCACTTCATTTTGTAATCAAATCTGTTACAGCTGGGTCCCGAGAAAGTCCAAGATAATCATTCTGTAAGAGCTTAACACTGTGTTTTTATGCTATCTCTTCTAATGTGACCAGCCCACTGGTGAAGATTTGATCAGGAGTATCTGTACCATTGATCCAGTCCATTGTAGAGTTTGCAGGTAGCGTCTCTGGCAAAGGCACAAGGAAGTACACACCTGCTCCCACAGCAAGAAGTCCAACTGCTACAAACATAGTGAGGCCTCGCCTGATGATCAACTGAGTGGTGGAGAGATGGCTGCTCTTCGGGTCGTGGTCCATGTGTTCTCCCTGTGTCGCTTGGCACTTGGTACTCACTGGTGTGTAGCCATCTACTGACTTAAAGGAATTGTATTTTCCATTACTTTATTAAGTTAAATAAAGATGAATGTAATGAAATATTATAATAAACATAGAACAAAATACTAGAAGTACTAGAAGTACTACTTCTACTTTGATAACAAAGTAGAACAAGACACATCAACCAATTTAGATTGGGCCACTTACGTTCCCATTACTTGATGTTTGGCCAATGTCTGAAACAACATCCATGACTAATGCTGTCATGTAAGTCTTTTTCTGAGCTCGTTTCACAGCCTGAAAAATAGAAAGTTGCAAAACCAAAATTTTGCATATTCACGTACAGATTTGTCTCACTCACAGATGCCTCAAAAAATAAAACAACAAATCTCTGTCTGTATATGAACAGCTGAGTCCCTGCATGACCTTGATTATTATATTAGCCAGTGATATACCTCATCCGTCATTCTCTTCCAGTTCAGCTTGAAGATGACAATGATGTAAAAGGTGGACTGTAAGACGACGCAAATGAGCAGTCCAAGCCAAAAACCTGCAGAGAGAAAGACAAATGAGTCTGCTGAAAGCACGCTGAGCATCACTTGTAATAGCTGCCTCTTGCTAGGCAACAATTTATTCTTCTTGCATGCCTATGAACTTAACAAAATATGGCCACTTTATATAATTACCTAGCACTCCTAGTTTTACAACAAACATCAGAGTGATGCTCAATGAAAGCCCTATGCAGTAGTATCCAATGAGATTAGCCACAGCTGGTATCTTCTGTTTGCCAGTACCCAAGAAGATGCCTGTGCACACACACTGGGATGGGGAAAAACAAATTTCATATTTGACATGAATCTGGTGTCTTTGGAATCGTGCTGCAAATATAGTTGCTCTGAATACAACGAAGGCTGGTAGACTCACCACGAGGCCATCAAAAAATTGAAGGAAACAATAAGCATTCATCAACTGTGACACCAGAGCTACGATTTTTCTGTAATGATAATTAAGCCAAAGTCTCATGTATAGAGGTTCTACTGTATAAGCAGGTGTGTAGGTACACAGGTACACAGACTCACTCATCAGATGTGAAGATGAATCCAATAACTGTTTTAGTAGCACCCAGGAAGATGCCTTCAACAACTGCAAAACTACCTAGAAAGGTAGTTTTGTTTTGTCATAGTTTTGTCATACCAAAAAAAAAATCAAACTTGAAATGCTTATAAATATCAGACACCACAGAAGAACATATTTAACTAACCTGCAAGAGCCAGTGACATCTTGGCTGATAGAATTGCCCTGTCAGTGTCTCCAGCCCCAAGAGCATTGCCCACACGGGCACATGCTGCAGCTTGAACACCAAGAGGGAACTATGGATTCATTGTTTAGAAAAAGTTAAATAAATCACCCAAATCTGAGACTTTTGATGAAAGAAGCGACAATGTAATGTTCTGATTTGCAGTCACTACACAGTACCATGTAAGTAATGAAAGCCACCATTATCACAGCATGTTGAGCTGCCAGCTCATCTTCACCCAGCATTCCTGATCATTACAGACAAAGAATAAATTATAGCCCTTGCAGACTGTATTGCCAGCTCTAAACCCAATTATCTTAGAAGCAGGCTTTACTGTTTTAATCCTGTATATTGCACATATTCCATGATAATTGGAGTTATATATTTCAAACCATAAATCTGGATTACCTGCAAAGAATCCCCCAAACTCATAAACCCACCACTCAAAACAAGTCATTAAGGTACTGGGAATGGCCAGCTTCATGTAAGAGCCCCACTCCTGCAGTGATTCTGCAGACCAGCCTGCAGGGGGAGAGAGACACTCAGTTTATATAAAAATTCTTAGTGCAAGCACAGAAAGACCATGCATTTTAAATCTCTCACCTCCCCATGTTGATACATGGAGCTTCTTCCACCAGATGTACACAAACAGAAAAGCACAGATGTAAATCCAAGCTAGAGTGTGGGCTGCTGCAGAGCCACTGAAAGCCATATGCAAAGACACAGAGATAGTCCAGTATGTAAAATATTTTATATATGTGTGTGTGTGTGTGTGTGTGTGTGTGCGTGCGTGCGTGCATGTGTGTGTGTGTGCGTAAAATGATAGTTGAGATGAGAATATCTACCCAACACCAAGATCCAGCCAATAAAGAAAGATGTAGTTCGTCACCACGTTTGCGATGTTTGCCAGAGCAGCAGTGTACATTTGTGGCAATATTATTCCCTGAGTACACAAAACACGAGCTGATGCAAGGCTTAGCATACCTTTCTCTCTGTATCGCACTGATTGAGACAACAAACTGTGATTCTGTTATAAGAAAAGGGAATCGTGTACACAACATTAGCATACCTGGTTCTGTAGATAAGACACCTGAAGATGATGTAGAAACATTGCCTAAAAAACAATTATGAAAAAAAAGCTTAAATTTATCTATCCGGGAAATTTGTGTGCATATGTGTCTCTACTGAATTTGCACCAAAAGCAGAGAGAAAAATCACATCTCACCGGCACTGCAGGAAGGAAGGCTGTAATATACAGCTGAGCTATTCTGGGGGGAAAAAAAACAAAAAAACAGATGTATTCAGATCCAATCAAAGCTAAAGAAATGACTATTAGAGTTAGATACACTGTTCAGGCTCAGACGGCGCTCTGCTACCACTCAAAAACTAATTTATGGCAAGAAATTTTATTGAAAGTTATTGTACTGCATATGACTCCTGTGGGGACCAGAACAAGTGTTAGTGTAGATACTTGTTAGAGTTGCAAGGAAAGAGTATCTTGTTCTGACTGACAATAAGATTGAGTTGTATGTGCAAGTTCTGTGTGCTTAGTTACCTGGCCACCTCAGGGTCCTGGCCCAGACATAGGAGGATGGCCTCTGCATTAATGAGGAGACCCCAGCAGGGGAGACAGAACAATAGCAGGATAATGATGCCTCGCTGAAGGATCACTCCCACACGCAGCAGGTTCTTACCACCAAAGGTCTTCATAGATACATAGATATAGTTAATCATTTTATGGATGTGAGAAATAGTTACAGTTAAGATTTGCGCTCAGGGAAATTAGGGGTCAGGGGGAAAAAAACAAATAAATTATGAGTTTCCAAACCTGAGACACCAAAGTATCACACGCCAGTGCCAGACCAGTGCCTGTCGCTGCTGTGGTCACATTAATGGTCTAAATATGAAACAGACATGTATAAACAGTTGAAGAGAACACTAATTCATAGTTGTAATATCTATTGTCTATCTGCTAGGTGCCTTGAAACTTTGTCTTTATTTGTGATTTCCTTACATCAGCCTCCACAGACAACCACTTACAGCAGAAGCTAATCCATAGCCAGCCATCACATTGTTTCCCAGACGGCCACAGAACATCGTAATCACAAACGGAAGCATGTAATTGAGGATTCGAGACAGCAGCTAGGAAGACAAATACCAAAAATGTTGCATTGGTGATACAGGTATCACATGACACAATGTCTTACAGAAGGAGAAAACTGTAAGCAGACGGTGTCAGTCCTTACCAGAGGCCCCGTCATCCTCAGGATGTGATACAGTTCCTCTCTGTGGGTCAGAGGGACCTTGTTACGAACCCCCCTGCAGCAGAAAAGCTTGTCACTGGAAACCTCCATGTCTACAGGACCAGACGGTTTTTCCACTGAAGCATCCATCCTGTCTGTCATCTACTTGTATCTGTAATGCCCTCTATGCACAGGATCCACCACTGATGTTCTAAGTTTTTCAACATCTTAAAAGGTTACTAATGAATTCCCTCCAAGTTATACAGTAAGTCTTTTTTGTTTATTTTCACAGTATCATTACCGAGGTCTAAACTGTTTCCTCACTGCAGATAGGAATTCGCTTTTCATAAAAAAGTACATGTAGCACTCGTTTTGCAATCTTTCTGGTTTTATGTCCTTTCTCTTTTGCACACACATGGGAGCTTTGCCATTTTGTGCGACCAAAATCATCTTCAAGATTCCACCACATGTCTGTAGCTGCTAAATACATGAATGTAATCAACATCAAAACTTTATTTATATCGCGCTTTTCATATAATAAGGATACAACTCAAAGTGCTGTACACATTAAAATCCATCCATCCATCCATTTTCTTCCACTTATCCAGGGCCGGGTCGTGGGGGCAGCAGCCCAAGCAGAGAAGCCCAGACCTCCCTCTCCCCAGCCAACTCCTCCAGCTTGTCCGGGCCAGCAGAGAGATATAATCTCTTCGGCGTGTCCTAGGTCTGCTCCGGGGCCTCCTCCCGGTGGGACATACCCGGAACACCTCACCCAGGAAGCATCCTGGCCAGATGCCCGAACCACCTCAACTGGCTCCTGGAGGCCATCACCCGATGAAGCCAACAGAACCACATCATCCATGAAAAGCAGAGATGAGATTCTGAGACCACCCAAGTGGAAGCCTTCCGCCACTTGGCTACGCCTAGAAATTCTGTCCATAAAAATTATAAACAGAATCGGTGACAAAGGGCAGCCCTGGCGGAGCCCAACACCCACCAGGAACGAGTCCGACTTATTGCCGGCTATGCGGACCAAGCTCTTGCAACGGTTGTATAAGGATTGAATGGCCCGTAGCAATGGGCCAGACACCCTATACTCCCGGCCTTGCCAGGGAGGCTGAGGAGTGTGATTCCCCTATAGTTGGAACACACCCTCCAGTCCCCTTTCTTAGAGATGGGAACCACCTGCCTGGTCTGCCAATCCAGAGGTACTTCCCTGGTCTCCATGCAACTTCGTAGAGGCGTGTCAACCAAGACAGCCCTACAACATCCAGAGCCTTCAGGAACTCGGGGCGGACCTCATCCACCCCAGGGGGTCTGCCACCAAGGAGTTGTTTAACTGCCTCAGTGACCTCGCCCCCGGAGATTGGCGGGTCATCCCCTTCATCCCCAGACTCTGCCTCTTCCACGGAAGACGTGCCAGTGTGATTAAGGAGGTCCTTGAAGTATTCCTTCCACTGCCTGACAATTTTCTCAGTCGAAGTCAGTAG
>VUQG01042627.1:0-10854 GCA_015106755.1 Etia nguti
ACTTCAAAATGTGTAAAACTACAGACATTAAATATATTGACAGTCATGGTCCTAGCTCTTTCATCCAGAGTTTTGAGTTTTGTGTCTTTTTGGTTTGATTCCATGTTTCAGGTTTACTTCTGGTTTTATTTGTGATTTAAAAAAAAAAAATCTTTGATTTTTAATAAGGATTCATTTTAATGAAGATAACATTTTTGCCACTGTGCTTGAACTCGATCAGTTCCCCTTTCTGGAAATAACCTCTCCAGCTTTGTAGGAAAACCTTTCTTTGGAAAAAACCCTGTCTCCTGAATCCCACTTTAGAGTTGGGAGACAGACATCCTCTCTACTTTTAAGATAAGCTGAAAACTTTTCTTTTTGATAGAGTACATAGTTAGAGGTGGATCAGGTGACCCTAAACCCTCCCTTAGTTATACTATAATAGGCCTAGGCTGCCAGGGGCTTACCATGATGCATTGATACACCACTCTGTATTGCCACAGTCACTGCACCTCCCTGGTTCTGGCAGAGGTTTGTTCCTGTTAAAAGGAGAGTTTTTCCTTCCCACTGCCAAGCGGTTGCCCATAGTGGGTCATCTGATTGTTAGAGTTCTCTCTCTCTTGACAATATAAAGCACATTGAGGTAACATATGATTTGGCATTGTATACATAAAATTGAATTGTACATACCTCATTTATAAATTCTAAGTGTGCCAGGCAGCTCATGTTCATGTCTCCTGAGTCCTGCAGTGCCCACTTTCTCAAAACCTTCCCTGAAAAGGACTCTTACACCCCACATGATTACTCGTCTGCCTGCTCTCTACGGCTTCACTGAGCTGGTGTTCACTCGGTTTATTTACAATAATAAAATATATAAACAGAGCGGTATAATTTGACCTGTCACTAAACTTAAAACTGATAGTCAGGGAGGGTCTGTGGAAAGGGTGAGACATAGTTTATGTGGAGCTGTGAAGCTGAGATGAGTTATTGTAGGTTGTAAGTTTGGAAGCATTGCTTGAGGTCTGGGGAGGTATTTCCTAAATAGGGTTTGTAAGAGGACAGGCAGGAAGCCAAGACAGACAGACAGCAGAGAAGGAGAGAAGGGAGTTCTACAAACCACGAGAGGTGGGTTTCACATTTGAGTGAACAGAATATTTTAGCAGGGAGCAAAGAAAAATACACAAAAGAGAAATTACTACGTACACCACCCTGCACCATTAGACAGACTGCTTAAGAGCTGTTTTTTAGTTCAATTTTATATAGCACCAAATGACAAGAATAGTTGCCTCAAGGTGTTATATTGTAAGGTAAAGACCCTACAATAATACAGAGAAAACAGAGAAAACCCCACTAATCATATGACCCCCTATGAGCAAGTGCTTTGGTGACAGTGTGAAGGAAAAACTCCCTTTTGACAGGAAAAAAACTCCAGCAGAACCAGGCTCAGGGAGGAGCGGCCATCTGCTGCGACCAGTTGGGCTGCTAACATCTCACTCGGTGCTGAGAGATTCTGGTCTATTTCATGGGCATCTTTGCAAAGCCTGCACCTGGCATCCTGCCTGGTGTGGCAGACCCAGGCCTCTACTAAACTTGCAGTGAAGCCATGATTAGTGCCTCTGCTCTGTCTTTCAGTCTAGCTTTGTCCAGCCATTGGTAGGACAGCCACTTCTTCAAGTGGCTGATATCAAGGGTTCGTCCTACAAGGGTTTGTCCTTCCATGATGCTGAGTGCTCCACCTCCTCCTCTTTTTCTCATGTTGCTTTAGCTATATAATAAGTAGCTCATCACTTGGGGCCATCATCTTGGATGTGCTGATGGATCTTTGTACTTACATCATGGATAGTGGCTCTAACAGCTCACTTTTTACTTTCTCTTTCACATAAGTGGTAAACTCTGTTTCTAGCTTGTGAAAAGAGAGGGTGCAGGTTAGATGTAGCAGGTTCCTGCAGGTATTAGATATCACCCTGGGTCAACACACTTGAATCAAATGATTAGTTCATTACCAGGCCTCTGGAGAACTTCATGACATGTTGAGGAGGTAATTTAGCCATTTAAATCAGCTGTGTTGGATCAAGAACACGTCTAAAACCTGGAGGACACCGGCCCTTGAGTCCTGGAGTTCCCCACCCCTGTTTTAAGAAGAAACGTGCAGACAGTTCACTCGTTAAGTTAAAAGAAAGGTATTTTACTCACAGGAGCCACAAATTTGGCCAGTGTAATAACTTAACCACACTGTGGTTAAATTTAGCTCTCATGTATTACCACAAATAATAACACAAACAGAAAATACTCCTTGCTGTCTGTCCTGCACTTTTCCCTTCTCTTGTTCTTTCTTTCTGATTGTAAAATAAATATGAACATGTATTTATAACCTAAATCCTGCACTTTATCACAAATTTGATTTCCATGTCTGAGAACTGCCAGTGTCTCGAGCAGGGGTCTCAAACTCATGGCCCGGGGGACACTTGTGGCCCACATAACCCCTACTTGCAGCCCGTATATTGACGTGAAGAAATATAATGCAATTTGGCCATTAGAGTTCCTTTTTTTGTTAGGGAGGATTTGTTTGTTGTTGAGTGCAATGTTAAAATATGTTCTTTAAAAAGCAAAAAATGCTTTAATGTGAAGGCAATATGATCAGAGAGTACAAACATGTTGAGGGATTGGCTGTGTTAGTTCAGTGAGAGAGTTCTTTGTAAAGAAAACAATTTTCACTACCAGTAAAAACTAATGGTTACACTTATGTCTGCATTTTTATTTTGTTAAATATGAACAAAATCATAGCAGAAGTGCTGCCATGTGTCTGGCCAGAAAGAGAGTAGTTTGTTTATTTGGTAGTTCAATGAAAGGCTTCATTTAGTTAAGAGTGAGGGGAAAAAATTGTGTTCACGTTTGCAGTTTTGTCTTGTTATACACTATTTGAAATTTAAAAAAAAAACCCAACAACAAACAAAACACTAAATTTTCAGAAATATTTGTGGCTGTTTTCTTGTTTGTTTGATTGATTTTTTTGTAATTTTTTTTTGTACTACTTGAACACTAAAGTAGCCCTCCAATGAGATGACAGTGCAAGCAGTGGCCCACAGCTCATTTAAGTTTGAGACTCCTGGACTAGAGTCAGGACAGACTGAGGAACCCACTGCCGCAGATCATCTGTGGTGTTTCTGAAGGAGAGCTGACGAGACGGAGGCTTTCCACCTCTGATGATACACCAGGACAACATCAGCCGTGGGTGAGGAAGAGAAGGAGGAAGAACAACCAGCACCAGCTGAGAGATGGATAGAAAAGACGGGCTCCTCTCTCTTTGTGAAGGACCGCTAGAAAAGTTTAAAACTAATCATCCGTCCTGAATCAATCTTTTTAGGTAATGTTAAATTAACTTAACAATTAAAGTGTTTTCAGTGTAGGAGAAAATACTCAGCTCCTTCAAGTAAAAAGTATGAAAGGCAGTAAAATGTTCTATATTCAGAAAGTTAAAGCATGTAAGTATCTGCAGAACGTACCTTAGAATAAATGTCAGTATTTTCTTCAGTTATATGAAACATAGTGCATTTTGAATTAGTAACATTGTTTTTTGTTGGATGTTATTGCTGTAGATGTTTATATGCTTTATATATTTTGAGGTAAGTTGATCTATAGTGTTGCATCATATTTTATGAGGATGTTATGTGTTTGTATCATTTCTGCCCTGTTTGACCCATTTAGCAGAAGTCAGCCTGTTTAAGGCTCTGATATCTGTTCTATATGACTTAAAACAGTTATGATATGATATGATTTTCTCACCCAAGAAAGGAATATTTAATACAGTTCAGTTTTTGTTCCTTTTTTTCTGTTTTATTTTCTCTTTCTATTTCTGTTTTGGGTTTTTTTTTCTATTTTGTTTTCTTTTGTTCAATTTCCAATTTCCATTGTGTTTTGTGTGCTTTTGCAGTGTTTTTTTATTTGCCGGTGTCTTCTTAATTTGTAGTCCATTTGGCCCATCAGGGCCACCGTACTTAACACCTATGTAAACACCCTCCAACAGTTTTTCTTTGCAAGAATTATGAGGACATCGACCCTGTCCTCATAATTCAAAATGTCCGGACAGTGCTGCGTGTGTCCTTACCAAATGTTTAAAAAAAATCACATTGGTGCACACACACAACCAGTTAGAGAGGTCAAGATCAGTGGCATAACAATTGTTCACACACACACACACACGCACGCTTCAGCTCTTTGTATTTTCAAGAATAATTTTACTATTAACAATAACACAGCAGAAATACACATGTAAATGGAAATAAATCAGCTATAGCAAAATAATAAAGTAAAGAGAAAAGAACAGATTGACACACATTTAAACTGACGTTCATATCCATGTATTTTTATTGAAACTATGCAAATGAAGGCGTTAGCGTGACACTGCAGTGTACACAGTTTGCCTTTGGGCAAAACAGAGCAGATTCCTTATTAACGATGGCTTGTTCATAAGGTTTGAAGGTCCACAATGTGAGGTCAGACTTCACATACACACTTTATTTCTACTTCACACATATAGCTTATTTGGATGGATTAGGAGTTCAGAATGAGTTGGGGGTAGAGTCATTGCTCTTTTGCGTCAAAATGAGCCAGCTACTTATGGTCTAGCAGGCTACCACCAGTTCTTATATGTTTTTTAAAAGAGCTATAGGCATGTTTCTCTGTCAAAACAGTGAAATTGGCTTAAATCCAAGGTGAGCGTTCAGCCCTTAGGGCATTCTCCAATTTTAAAGAAACCATCGCAGTGATGTTATGTTCTGTTGCCAAGTCTTTAAACTTTATGAAAGGCTTTTAATTTAACTATATTGTGCAATATGGAGATACGGTTCTACTTCAAAATGTGTAAAACTACAGACATTAAATATATTGACAGTCATGGTCCTAGCTCTTTCATCCAGAGTTTTGAGTTTTGTGTCTTTTTGGTTTCTTTTGGACTTCAAGTGGTATTACATTCTAGTTCTCTATTGGTTTTGGTCTTTTGTTTATTATGTTATTTCCTACTGCTTTTGACTTTTGTTTCCTTTGCTTCTAGTTCTTACTTCTTTTTCAGACTATCTCAGTTACCTTTTGTGTCTTTGTCCTAGTTTCATCCCAGTGTTTTGTCCTCGTGTGTCAACTCTGTCTTGTTTACCTTTCTGACTTTGTGTCAAGTTTGCATTTTTGATTCTATGTTTCAGGGTTACTTCTGGTTTTTAAAAACTATTTGTGATTTTAATAAAGATTGACTTTAATGATTTTTAAATTTTTGCCACTGTGCTCAGTTTCTCTTTCTGGAAATAACCTGAAGGAAAGCCTTTCTTTGGAAAAAAATTAATTGTTATTAGAAAATGGTCAGACAAATGAGGGTTTTCAGAAAACACTGTTAAATGTCTGGTTTCTATACCGTATGTCAGATCTAGAGTGTGATTAGAGTGTTCTGTGGGTTCTTTTATATTTTGAAAGAAGTCAATTCCAAAAATACATTAAATGCCGTATTCGGGAGTTCTGACAATTAGTATTAGTATCTCAAGGGTGTTGATTCTTTTAGACTAATAAAATCATTCTACTATAACCAGGTTTCTGTAAGGCAGCATACATGAATTTGCTGATCAATTGGGAATGTGTGTTTGGCGGGATAACAGGAGGAGAGAAGTTCTAGGGAGCCGATAAGACTGCAACTCTGCTTCCTGGATAGTCATGCGAGGTTTAATAAATTTAAACCTCCTATGGTCCATTGTTCCCAGATAGTAACTGGCAAAGTTACTATCTGGGAACTTTGCTATCAGTTTACTATCATCACTTTACCATCACTATATTATCAAAGATAAAATGATGGATATATTAATAAAAAACAACAACCCTGACGGACCATAAAGCAGTCACAAATGGTTTGTTATAAAATGTAAAATTCCAAAGTGAAATCTTGAGACTTCTTAACAAATACTACTTATTAGCAAAGACTGGACACAGAGCAAAACTATTTAACAATTTTGGAAAGTGCTGGGAATTGATTACATTTGAGATCACAAATTTGGTAATATGTTTTGTTTTGTTTTTTCGCCTGTCCTGTTTGTTTCTTTAGCAATAAGAATTTTTGTCTGAAGGCCAAGAAAGATGCCCAACGGATTTACTTTACTAAGTGGATCATCACGGCCTTGCCATATTGGTCCATTTGATTGACTTTTGCTATTATTATTTATTTATTTTATTTTAAGTTATTACAGATAGGACAGACATGACTGGGGGATAGGAAAGGGAGAAAGAAAGATCGAAAGTTAGGGAAAGAAAAACAGAGGGGAAGAGGCGCAGTGAGAGAAGACACTAAAAAAAATCCGCTTGATCACCTGTTGAAAGAAAAAAAGAAAACAAGCAAAAGGAGAGCAACACAATAAACACAACACCACAGCAATAACCTAGATAAGTGTAAGTAACAGTAAATACTAAATATTGAATGTTTATTGTGCAGCACGCAAGACCGACAGCACACAGTGTGCTTTGAGGTAGCAGCCAAGAAAGATATAGTTTGTGTCTGTGAGCACCTGTGTGCACACCTGTGTATGTGAGTACGCTTGTATTCAAAAGGTTTCTCCATTTAACGATCTGCTAGAGGGTGTGGGAACCATAGCCCCGTCCCCCAGGGCATGAAGCAGGCATGGAGGAGATCCAAATTTGGCAATATGAACAGGGAAAAGGGTTGCTCTAAAGAAAAAAGAGAGAAATCAAAATAATTTCCAAAATATTGAGATAATCTCTGAAAATTAATTTGGCTGACCAAGAATCTAAGGAATAATCACTGTTACAGTTGGATCTGGACAAAATATATGAGAATAAAGCTAGAGGTGCCTTTGTTAGATCTAAGAAGAAATGGTTGTTAGAAACGGTTAGAAAAGTGCATAAAATATTTTTTTAATTTAGAAAAAACTTTTAAGCCATGGCACACCTGTGTTTATGCCTGTATTACTGACCCTTGTATGTAAAATATGTAGAAGGAAGAGACAATTATAAAGAGCAAAAACACTTCACAGTCAGTGCTGAGAGTGGCCAGCAGTGCTAGTTTCAGTCATTATGCAAATGTACTATTTTTAAGGTTGAGGAAACCTGCATTAAGCTGAGACTGAAGAAGTCACTTGGATGAGTGATGAAAAGTTACTGAAAACACAGATGAAAAGATTCTTTTCCAGATGAAAAGAATCAACTTTTTGGGATTTCCTTACCTGGATGATTGAGCATGCATCAAGATAAGTTTTTAAATAATTCCTTTAAAGAGAAAATGGTTAACCAATGAGAATCAATGAGAAAATATATGATTTGGAACATCTTTCCAAAACATATTTTTAATCTGGTGGGTGGGGGTGCTGAATTTTTACTTAAATGTGATTACAATGTTGAGAAGCTACCTGTAAAATTATTTAATTTTGATAAGCAAGCTCTTCTGGCATGGAAACTTAAATATAAGCACAAGTTCTCTACAACCAATTATTACATATGGAATAATGGGAATATCCTTTGTAAGAATAAGTCACTTTATTATAAAAAATTGAGTGTAAAATGTCAATGTTCTGGTTAAACAGCTTTTCAACACTAAAGAAACTTTATATAAATTAGCAATTTTTTTATTGTATTAATTTTATGTTGTTATTATTTTTGTATTCCTGGAATTTTACTTTTAATTTCCTTCTGTGTAACCCTGGCATTGAGATGTGTTGACACAATAAGGGCAATGTGCCACAGACTATGAGGCGTCACCTACCCCTCAGTATCCAGACCCATTGTTATTTGGAGAGGGTCACTTTGTGATCATTCTCAGTGAGAACAGAAGAGCTAAAAATGGACAGGTTTTCTTTCAGTGCACTGTTAAACATCAAACATCATGTTAAACATTACAGCTAATCTTGCCCAGCTGTTGAGAGAGACAAATATGGTATTTTGGACACTGTAAAAAAAACAAAAACAGTTTTGCTCATCAATGAAAATTCTTAAAAGCAACCATTTGTCCTTCTTCAAATATACACTATCCATACCCAAATGAATAAAATAAATACATGTTTTTAGTTTCCTCCCTCTCCCTGTACCACTTTTTCTGAAACTTCTCATAAGCTCTCTCAAACATATGCACCATTAATTCATTTCAATGTAATCAATATAACGTCAAATCACAACAACAGTTGCCTCAAAGCTCTTTCCTATTGTAAGGTAAAGACCCTACAATAACACAGAGAAAACCATAACAATCATATGATCCCCTGTCTGCAATGGGAAGGAAAAAGTCCCTTTTAACAGGAAGAAACCTCCAACAGAATCAGGTCTGCCGTGCCCGGTTGGGGGTGAGGGGAGGAAGACAGGACAAAGAGACTGTGGAAGAGAGCCAGACATAACAACTAATGGTTAAATCCAGAGTCGTGTACAAACACGAGTGAAAAAGGTGAATGAAGGGGAAACACTCAGTGCATCATGGGAAGTCCCCAGCAGCCTAGACCAATAGCAGAGTAGTCTGTCGGAGTTTTCATTCATATGCATACAGCAGAGTATCCGACTTGTATTTATCCAACTCCAGTATTCTATTCACTCGATGTTTCCCCGACACAATGACGAGTTTTCATGTCAGACCTCAACCCAAGTTGACAGGCCAAAATGACATTAGACATGCTATTTAAAAGATCAATATTCAGTGTTTTCACACTGTAAATCCCATGTGCCGTTTAATCATTACAAAGGATCTTACAGTTTTAATATATCAACTGATCACTGATTCAAAAGTCCAGTTGCAGACCTTTGAATATATGTTTGTATTCAGGTCTCAGCGCTTTCACATAGTGATCTTGCCAACTTCCCGTTTTGCAATTTGGGGGCATCTGTCCATCCATGCTTCATTAGGCAGTTTAGTCCATGTTGGTCTCATTTTCCTATTCCACACAGGAAAATAGTTTTGAAAGGTTTCATCTCTTTTGCCATGCAATGAAGCTGCTACACTTTGGCTATGGTGTTTGTATATACTGCTGGTTCAGGGGTGTAGCTTGGGAGGTAGAGCAGGTCATCTACTAATTGGAAGGTTGATGGCTTTATCCCTGACTATTCCAGTCTGCATGCCAAATATCCTTGGTCAAATGGGTTTTATTTGTTCTCAAAAACCACAGTGTCTTTAAATCACATACACACATGTCAAAAACAAAAAATAAACAGACATGTACCAAGTCACAAAACTGATAATTAAAACAGAAGCACTACACTTAATTTCATTTGTTTGTAGCTGCAGATCATTGACATGAAACAAACATGGGTTTGTGTTAATGAACAACTTGTTTAATGTACAAAATGTAGATATGCTACATAATGATTACCAAAAAAGTATTCCTAGAGAAAAGAGTTGTGCTCCAGTGAATCTGCAACACGGTCCACAGTCATGATGGTGATATGTTTTCCCATATTAAAAACTCAAACTAGCAGAGAAGCGTGTTTAAGATTTTTCTTTTTTTTTTATTGCATATGAACCTTCCTGATCCTTACACTGCAGCTAAAAGTCTAAGAAGAAAACTAAAATCTAAGAGGTTTTGCCATTACTCCAAGAAAGCAACTGAGGGATTATTAAAGAGTTTTATTGCATATTCAAAGACTGAAACATAAAAAATAAAATCCAGAGAGTGAAGAAAATTTTCCAGTAAAATTGGGGGCATGACAAAGAATTAAGCTAAAACTGAAAACCGTGGACGAGGGTTCACTTCTCTGACTTGGTTCAGTTTGCGTTTGTGAAAGACTCCTCCTTCAGTCAGCTTTCAAGGCGTAAAAGATGTCATCCTGGCTGACGTTGAGTCGGATGCGCTGCAGGACTCCCAGGTGACTTGGTTCCAGCAGCAGTAACCTGCAGGCTCCCAGACGCTGACAAACAGCCAGACCCTCTGAGACACTGATGGGCTGAAGACCTTCAATCCGACAGAGAGCCTGGTGCTGCACGAACACCTGGCATACAAAAACATAAGGGGACCTTACATTGAATTTCAGATTGAGACACAGCACTCCAATTTCACAGTGCAATGTGAAAGTGGGTAAAATTGCTGTGAACTGTGTTAAAAATACACAATCAGCTACAATTGTTATCTTTATGTGTAGCCTTTTAAGCTTATAATTGTAGAAAATTAGGGCTGCAGCTATCAATTATTTTAGTAATAAAGTAATCTATTGATGTTTTTTGTGTTATCTGTCAATCATCACACATTTTTGTTTTGGGGATGAAGGTTTATAAGTTGGAACATCCATGGAATTGGCACACAGGCAAAGAGAGTTAAAGCTGCCTATTATAAAAAATACATATTTAAAACTGACTTCCAGTAATTAAAAACAAAAGATTTTAATCACATCTTCCATCCCTATTTTAATTCCAGGAAAAGAGGGCAGCCAATTACTACACAAACCACTATAAGAAACAACAAACCAATTACTATTGCCTCTGTTTATGGCTCAAATAATGATGACATACTTTTTTCATAATTTTTGTTTTTAATCATATTCTACTCTGTGATTCTCTAATTGACACTGGAGGAGAATTGATTATACTGTATTTTTTGCACTATAAGGCGCACTTAATCCTTTAATTTTCTCAAAAATCAACAGTCCGCCTTATAATCTGTCAAAAAATGCTTTAGTACGACTTTGGTAAGCTACGAAGCCGCACAGCTTGATGGATTGTCGGAGCATTACGGCTACCGTACTCAGGAGCCTCGCAGAGTAATCTGGGTCCAAAACTCCATCCGCTTCAGCTCCCAAAGGCAAACGAACACTGCAGCATCACTGAGAGTTAAAATCTGTGTAAATTCTTTCATCTTTCATAAAATGATCAGCGTTGCTGCTTTACCAGGTGTAACAATTAAGTATAACATCCAGGCA
>VUQG01042633.1:0-23025 GCA_015106755.1 Etia nguti
ACTATGTGTTAATAGACCTCTCTGCATTGAATCATACCCGTTATTAATCTCTGTCTCTCTTCCACAGCATGTCTTTATCCTGTTTTCCTTCTCTCACCCCAACCGGTCGCAGCAGATGGCCGCCCCTCCCTGAGCCTGGTTCTGCCGGAGGTTTCTTCCTGTTAAAAGGGAGTTTTTCCTTCCCACTGTCGCCAAAGTGCTTGCTCACAGGGGGTCATATGATTGTTGGGTTTTTCCTCTGTATCTATTATTGTACGATCTACTGTACAATATAAAGTGCCTTGAGGCGACTGTTGTTGTGATTTGGCGCTATATAAATAAAATTGAATTGAAAAAAAATTGAACTTTATATAACATAGCCAACAGGTGTTGAACATAATTTTTCAATCTTTATTTTTATGTATTTCTTCCTTTGTTCTAGATGATTCAAATCAAAATTTTATAAAAAAAGTTACTTGCTTTAAAGTTTAACATTTTGCTACCCAAAAAGTGGCACGATAAAAGGGATAAATATCCGCCACTAGCAATGTCATCTTACTTGCCATTAATCGTCAATATTGGGTAATTGATAAGTGCATATCTAATTGCACTGACCAGCAACTGGCTGGAACTTGAACAGATTACTTTCTGCAAGGAATAAAATGATTACCAGATTCATGCTCTTGAAAAACTCATGTTTTTGCCTTATCAGCACAAAATTTACTGTAATGTACTGGTGAAGCAGCTGATTTAATTTTGACTAATGTTCTAGGCAAAGAAGAGCACGATAAGGAGGGCCGTGTCATCACTGCTGAGTTCCCCAGCTTCTACCTGGTGACGACCTACGTGCCAAACGCTAGCAGAGGCCTCGTTCGCCTCGATTACCGCAAAACCTGGGACGTGGACTTCCGGGCCTACCTGAGTGAGCTGGACATGCAGAAGCCCCTGGTGCTGTGCGGCGATCTCAACGTTGCTCACCAGGAGATCGATCTGAAGAACCCCAAGGGCAACAAGAAAAACGCCGGCTTCACCCCCGAGGAGCGCGAAGGCTTCAGCCAGCTCCTGGCAGCAGGTTTCGTCGACAGCTTCCGCGAGCTCTACCCCGAGCAGACCAGCGCCTACACCTTCTGGACCTACATGATGAACGCCCGCTCAAAGAACGTGGGCTGGAGGCTCGACTATTTTGTGCTGTCGTCCTCTCTGCTGCCGGGCTTGTGCGACAGCAAGATCCGCAACAAGGCTATGGGGAGCGACCACTGCCCTATCACTCTGCACATAGCTGTGTAAGCTCACTCTGAGGTCAGCAGGCTTTGCATAACCTTCAGTCTGCTCATACGTCTGTTTCAACTTGTATACTCGGTCACTCTGAGGCATCTTCCTCTCTCTGTGCTGCTCAAACTCACTCTTGTAGTAAAATCAGCATTTCAGCTTAGCAATTTAGGACATACTCTCTTGTACTTTTTTTCCCTCTCTACATAAAATGTACTTCCTTCCTGTAACTGAATTCTGTCCCTAAATGAGATCTAAATTTCTTTTGACAATTTTATAACAGATGCAACACTAAATATTCAAAATGTGTAAGCTAATTTTCAAGAACTGCCAGATATTTGTTACTGTTTAAAATGACTCAACTGCTGTTAAAAGAAAATAACGTGTCTTGTTGTAAACTTCCAAACCCTTGTTAAAGTTTCTGTTGCCACACTTACCAATAAAAGACAGAATTTCTATAGTACCTTGTTCCCTTTATTATTTGAGGAATTCAAGCCAAGATGACAAACACAAACTTATAGTCAGTGTGCTTTACCTGCAACACAATTCAAATGCAGTCAATATAATGTAAATGATTTCTATGGTAACTTCATGACGTGTGTCCTTTGATGCATTTTCAGATTATAAGACTGCCTGAAACCCTTCCCACATTCTCCACAGACATACGGTTTCTCCCCTGAATGTGTTCGCTGGTGTCTCTTCAGGCGGTTGGCACTCAGGAAGCTCTTGTCACACTCGTTGCAGGCGTATGGTCGGACTCCGGTATGGTAACGCAGATGGATGGTAAGGTAGCAAGACTGAGTGAACTTCTTGCCACAGTGGGGGCACTGGAATGGCTTGTGGCCCGTGTGGAATCGTTCGTGCTTCAAAAGCTCGGCGTGGGAGAAGAAACCCTTCCCACAATCAGAGCAGAGGTACGGCCTCTCACCTGAATGCGTCAGCTCGTGTCTTACAAGTGTCGCCTTGTACACGAAACTCTTGTCACACTGTGAGCAGCTGAAAACGTTTTCTCTAGTGTGGCAGCGCTCGTGTTTCTTCATGTTGCGTTCTCTCTTGAAGCTCTTGCCGCAGAAAGAACACATGAATGGCATTTCCTCTGAGTGGATCTTCATATGGCTCAGAAGACCTCCCTTGTAGAGGAAGCCCTTGCCACACTGTGTGCACGTGTGTGGGCGCTCTTTCTGATGAATCCGCTGGTGTGCGGTAAGAGCTGCTCGGTAGGCAAAGCTCTTTCCACAGTTACAGGCATGGACTCGTTCCTCCTGGTGAGTCTGGAGATGCCTGTTGAGGTAGCTGGCACAGCTGAAACTCAAATCACAGCGAGGACATTTGTAAGAATCCTCTGACCTGTCAGCGTCCGTGCTGTGGGTCTTTAGGTGCCTCACCAGTGCTGACTTCCAGGTGAACGTGCGCCCACACTCTGAACACAGGTACTCCCCGTTTTCCATGTGGGTGCTCTTGTGCTCTTTCTGAGCAGCCAGGGACTTGAAGACCTCCCCGCAGATCACACACTCGTACTGGCGTCCCAAGGCATGTATCTGCTTATGCCTCTCCAGCGACTGTTTGAAAGAGAAACGCCGCCCGCACTGGGAGCACAAGAAGGGCTGCTCACCTGTGTGGATGCGCTGATGGGCTTTTAATAAGGAAAGGAACCTGAAGCTTTTCTCGCAGTCTGCACAACTAAAATTTCCCTCTTCGTCTGCGAGTGCCTGAAGAATTGACTTGTCCTCAGTGATCTCAATGGAGTGAACCTCATCGATGTGCTGCTGAACCTGTGCTGCTTCTGAGTGATGGAAGGAGCACTCGGGACAGGAGAAAGCAGCCGATGAGCTGTCTGCTGCAGAACCTGACAAAATGATCATAAATCAGAGCAAAAAAATATAATAAAAATAAAACAAAATCAACACTGCATAAATTCTTATAACTTTTGTGTTTTAACAGTTACATCCTTTAATGTTTTTTGTTGTTTATTAAGGTACTTCAGGCTTCCCAACATCTTTTTTCACTGCTATGCAGAGGCCACAGATACACCCGGCCTATGACCCTAAATGCCATTTGACAATTATATAAAGCACATTGGGGTGACTTGTTTTGAACAGGCGCTATATAAATAACCTTGAATTAAAGTAAACTGAATGACATGACTCAAAGGTGACGTGGCTTCATTAAATGTCATAATTATATTATACATTATATTGTTAATATTATATTCTACAAAAAAAAAGTTGACTTTGAGGGGGGTCAGGTAGGATTTTTTCCCCCCATATTTTATTTGGAATTCAAAATAATTCAAAACATTTTCTAGCATGAAAAAACAAAGCTCTCTTGTTTCCAGGTATTTCAGAATGCGGCAGCCTGACTTCTCGCTGGCTTTAGCAGATGGCATCACCCCAATCCTGGCTTCCTGTACATTTTTTAGAATTACTTTTAAGACTGTACTGATAACCCTATACACAGCAGGAATATTGACCAGGACAAGTAGAACTGGTTGTTCCACAGTTGAGGATTAAGGATGCCTTGAAATTACCTGCCCAATGAGCCAATCCTAACAGAATCCGTGACCTCCTTGATCACTTCTCATGCACACCCTTGTAGATTTGGGTTTATGTGATGTTTTTTATGATTCCCCCCTTTTTTTTTACTATTCCAATTTCTTCATTGATTTTATTCCTTTATTAGTGCGTCTGCGTTTTTAAAAGGTGCTATATGAATAAAGTTATAATTATTACTTCTTCTATCAATACTTTTACATCTATAATCTTATTTTGTGTTATAAATCAACTTTCTACTCAATTTATGAATTGTTCTATTCTGTGATTGTGTATTTGTGGTACAAAGATTCAAGAACTTCAAAATGCTAAAGAACACTTACTTTCATTAGCATCCTTCGATGAGACCACAGGGGACCCATACGAGTGTTCTGCACTGTAACATAACAGAGAAAAGGGCCATTAATCAAAAATGAGTTTAATCAGCCTCTTTCCCTATTATTTTTATACTCAATCATACACAATAAAATCATATGTACAACTAAACATGTAATAAAATGTGTAAGCAAAACAGGATGTTATGTTTCAGAGAGCATGCTGACATGCAAACCTGCAAATCTTGCTCACGCCACCACAACAAAATCAGAAACTAACTAAACCATATCTAAAACATGACCCATCAAAAACAAGTTTTTACCAGCTGACAGGCAAAGGCTTCAGTGGAGGAGGGTTTGCACTGGTGATCTCTTTCCTGTTTTTAGTCATCATTTGCTTCTGTAAATTTATTAGCTGGATCTTCATGGTTGGTCTGCGTTTGCGCCCACTCGTGCGGACCTTGATTGGAGTAATGACATCACTGTCAGGTTCAGAGATGAGACCCTGAGGCTCAGAAGTGGGATGCTCTCTGCTCTTATGTTGCTCACCCTCTGGGCTGCAGTTATCATCAGCCTGCACCTGGCAGTGCAGTTCAGAGAGTTCAACATTTGCCTCACTGATGCTGGCCTCAGCCATCGCAAAGTCTTCCCCATCTTCGCAGCGGTCTGTAGGTACGTTTGCAGTCTGCCCATCAGTGTGAGTTTTTAGATGCCTCGCAAGTGACAGCTCCCAGTTAAATGTCTTGTTGCACTGCTGGCAGGTGTAAACGCAGTCTTTCATGTGTGTTTGCTTGTGCTCGGTGCGGGCTGACAGGGAGTTAAAGGTCTTTCCGCAGATGAGGCAGTTGTATTTGCGCCCAGTTTTGTGTGTGTGCCGGTGTCTGTCGAGGGACTGCCTGAAGGAGAAGCAGCGGCCACAGTCGCTGCAACGGTGAGGGCGCTCCCCGGTGTGGATGACTCTGTGGGCGATTAGTGAAGACGCAAACTTGAATTTCTTTTCGCAGTCGGGGCAGTCATGCGGCCCCCCAGGCATTACAGGCTGAGGGGATGCCATGTTCCCTTCTGAATGGGCATTTGATTTTTCTTGTCCTTCTTTCTCCTCTGCTTCACCCGACCCCTCTTCCTTGGCTCTCTCTTCAGCAAGTGTGACCAGTGAATCTTCAGCCACTGCATTAGCACCTCTTCCTTCAAAGCAGTGTTCTCCCATCAGCACTTCAATATCAGTGCCTGGACCCAATTCAACCTCTGCATAATCAGTCACTGTAATTATTTCAACTGCAACGTCATCCACGAATGTCACAGTGTGTGCATCTTCACTGGTACCATGTAGTGGATCTGACTCATTGACCTGTTCTATAAATTTTGATCCTCTGCTGGGGACGACTGCAGAGAGTGAGGAAACGATGCTGTCGCCCATACTTGAAGGTGGAACTGCACAAATGGGATGAGGTAGATTCATGAGTTACTTCCACAGGTTTGCAGAAAAATGTAAAATACAATTGATGCGATTGCAGGAAGTGACTAACCATGTTGCTCTAAATGCTCTAGGTTTTTGTGATGTTGGAGCAGATTTTTCAGATCTGCAGGTTCACAAACTGCATGAACACAATCCTCCAATGCAGAGGATTCAGCTCTGAGCCAGGACACAGTCTGTGGCAAAGGTAATAAATATGCAGTATACTTGAATTAATTACCTAAACACAGGTTTGAACTTCAAAAATAACTTCAAAAATGTTCCATCGGTATTATCAAGTAAAATTTGCCTTTACTGTAGTTCAGGCATTATTAGTACAAGTGATTAAATAAATGAAAAGGCTTAAGTGCTCCGAAGTGCAGACAGTTACCAGTTCCTAAATAGTTTTACTAATGCATGTAGCATTAATAGCAGTGACATAATGTACTATGTATTAATCACAAACTTTATCTTTTTCTATATGTCATAACAGGTGACGCTGCAATAAGTAGGTTTTAAAATATTAGGTCACAGCTTTCATTTAAGTGCATTATTTTGTTATGTGCTGACTCGACTTACTGCAGTTTTCTACACATCTATAATACAGACCCATGCAGGTTCATAAAATTGCAACAGGTGTAAGATTCGTCACTGATTTAGGACTAAGAATGCAGAAGCATTTTAATAACAATAATACTATTATTATTATTATTATTATTATTATATTATAATACATAATTATATGATATAATTATATATTTTTAAATAATAATACATTTTTAATATTCATTTAATATATAATTTATTAGCAGTAATTTCTCATGTCATTGGGCTTGAAACTTTACTGAAACTGACTGCTCAGAGTAAAGTATGCTGACACAGAGGGCACTGGAGAGCTAAACAAGGACACCAAGTTAAACAAATACAAGGATACAAGGATCTCTTATGCGTTTACCTTTAAGAATTAGACAAAAAACATTTTGTGAACTGATGAGCATGAGCATATAGTGCAAAGACTACTGGAATAAATGCTACATGGACAAAGAGTTGTATGATTTCAACCAGTTTTGTTGTTTGGGTTTTATGTACGCAACCTTTTTTATTGTTATTTTATATAAAAAATCTAAAATTACAGAAAAACACCCACATAAGACAAATGAAATAAGTTAATTCACTTTACATGGACAAATCATGCTCATCACCAGTTTATATACAAGCCTGTCATCTTAAAAAGTTGACATTTTTGCCGGCTATCCTTCCGTGTTTCAAATAGACTAAATTTTATTATTACAGATGGTCTTAATGTGCACGCACTTTTATATCGCTCTTTTCCTTTCAGAAACACTCTGCTATGATAGCTACAGAAGCTAACAGTGTTATGTATTTAACTCTTCATGTTTTTCCAATATTAGTTAATATTAGTTAATATTAATTGTATCTTCTTGGGTCACTCTGCCGTTATCCATGTTCATTGGTCAGATGCTTTTCATGTGAATGCACTTATAGCTAGCTTAAAAAAAGCATGGGTTACCTTATTGAGTTAATGACCACCTTTGTGTGAATTGCTTAGCCTGATTGCTGATGTCAGGGTAAGTGAAGCCAGATAGCATAAAGATATCCTGGGTATACTGAACTTGATTCATAGTACAGGCCCTATGACTCTCTGCATGACTGAGGCTTTAGCAATTTTCCCAGCAACTATCATCAACCTCGAGCAACCAATCACAACCAGTGAGGAATACTAATTTTTCCCTCATGACCAGTGGTTACAAGACGGTTGCGGACTGGTCTTTAGGCCTGAGTGACTGGCGCCTTATTCACTTGATCCTACATTGTCACCATGATTGTAACACATCCAAAATGGCAGACAACTTAATGTCACATGTCTACAAAACCTCAATACATCACCATCACCCACCATGACTGTAATAATAAACACAAAATAGAATTGCCAACTTTCTGACATCAAAGACTCAAATTACTGAAGCTTCATATCTGCTGTATTAAACTGCACTAAACTTCAGAGCTGTACCAAATTCAGTAAAGATACAATTAATGGGGGTGTTTTTTGGTAATGTTGCGGGAAACCTCCATCTGTAATATAACACTTCCTTTATATTACCACATCCGTATTTGTACAATAATCCTATATAGTGACTCACTAAATCACAGTGATTTATTGAACAATTTTTATTATTACTTAGTTTTAGGAGTTAAGTGTCACACTGTGTATATCAGTACAACAACTCTCACCTGCTCAAGGTCAGGAACAGGCAACAGCTGAGCCAGTCGACAGTAAAACTCCCAGAACAGTGTCTGGAGATCATGGTCATACTGAGGTCCAAACTCTGCAGGAAAGACTTCCTGTGATAAAAACAATGTTACCGGAACACAAATACAAACCCCACCCAGGCACTGCTGCAGGTAGTCTTAATATATTATTTTAACATTTTAACCCTTAAAAATAATACATTTTGGATATTTTGTTTTTGTCATCATTATTTTCATTCTTTAATTTGACTTGAGCTATCTTTTTTCCTTCATTCATTCGTGCACTCTTAATTACACTAAACAATACAGAACATGATGTACTGTAGCTTGATAACAACAATGACAACAGAAATCTGCTTCATATGAAGTTTATTGTCACTACAAATAACACGATTGGGTGCATTTGGCTTTAAAGGCATGTAAATTATGCTGCCTCACCGTGAAAAAGTCTCGTCTCTCTTCAGGGTCTTTGAGGAGAGTCTGAATCAACTCAAGAAAGGTAACTGTAACATCTTCCTCTTTTGAGGCTTCTATCTGCAACACAGGTATAAAAACTATGTTTATCATAAAGTCATGACTAAGCAGATTGAGGGTCAAACACAGGCGTGCTGAATATGAAAACTTAATCTATGTTATAAACACTCACATCTACCAGGGTGGCGTGTGCTGATTTAACCTTGTCCAGGTAAGGCATGATAAACTCAGGTTTCACAAGGTCTTCACTTTGGCACAAGTCAAGAATATACTGTTGAGGTGAAGAAAAAAAGTAGAAAAACCCTTTTTTCACACCACAGTTTACTAGTCCTGTAGTTTATCTGCATCCATGAGGGTGATGAACCTAAAGCCTTATTTTTTTTAAATGACTCACATTAGTACTCACTCTAGCTCTTAACCCGAGGTTGAGTTGAGTCCTGTGTTTGTACATTAGCAGCTCAGGGACCATGTCCACCACCAATGAGACAAACTCTGCAACCTTCCAGTAGTTCTTCACGTCCTGTTTCTTTAGCACCTGCCACATTGATGCTGTCATGAGCTGCAAAGGAGGGACCAGAAGGCGCAGTGATGCCAGAGGTAATGAGTCACCTGTAACGACAAAGAAACCACTGAAAACAGTACTTTCATTTATGCTTAACCAAAAGCCCATCATTTCATACAATCCAATTTCCAAAAAAAAGGTTACATGCCCTGTAAAATGTAATTAATAACAATGAAATGCAATCATGTACGAAAATAATTTACATCTTACATTTATTTGAGAATGGGACAAAAACTGTATACAGACACCATGTTGAAAAATCACATTAGCTTGTGATGTTAATGATTACATTAGACTACAGTATATATATGATATTGGGATGTAAACCTTAAGGTTTCATTTACAGTTACTTCAGACATATTATGTGATTTTTTTTGTATTAACTAATAAAAAACAGTATAATCAATGAAACGAATATGGTGTTAAATAATAATATTCTGTAGTTCACAGTGAGCAAACGCGTTTTCGTTCATTAGCTACTGCAGCTATTTGTTTTGAATGCAACCTCCAAATGAATTCTCCAAAAGTTGATTCTGTTCATTTGGACGTAGCGTTTTCAGTGGGAGAAACGTTTCGTCACTGACGAAGTCACTTGGATGAGTGACGAAACGTTTCTCCCACTGAAAACGCTACGTCCAGATGAACAGAATCAACTTTTGGAGATTTTACTTACCTGGATGATTGAGCATGCATCAAGACCTCCAAGTGAATGTTCAACAACAACAATGTTTCTCAAACCGTGTTGCCTTTATTTTTCCCATGTTTGCTACCTAGTCTGCACATTCAGCACTCACGTTCATAAGACACGCGTGTAAAATTATTTGTCAAGGTAACCTTACCACTCAGGAATAAGCCAATAAGCTAGCATACAAAGCTAATTTCACAGGTATGCTGTATACTTAAGCTAATTTTGCTAGGAACGACTCCCTAAATGTCTGCGTTAACCGAACTGTGACCTGCTCCTAATTGTTTAGAAAATGTGTTTTAATGTGTTAAGTGTTCCTCGACAAACCGACCTCTGGAGGTGGCCATTATAACCCCTGAATCCATCTTCTTTTCGGGTCGGTGCTGAAAAGTTTGAGTAGCTGCTGTTAGCTGTTAGCTTGATAACTACCCACACAGCCAGGGGAAGACACAGCTCTGAACGCGGTCGCTATGCAACTGGAAGCTCTTTTCCAAATTAAGCGAGCTTCTAGAGGGAAAACGTATGAATATTAAAAACACACATTTACATGATATATGTTAGATTTTTGTTGCTAAAGGCTTCTTCTTCTTTATATAGGTTTTTGTTTTACGGTAGGTTACATTCTTCTTCTTGTTACCGCCATCTGCAGGAGATTCTTTGTATCACCTCCTATGCTCCCCCAAACGAACTTCTGTTGCTCCCACCCCCTTTATTTCAAATAGCACAGATGACAAATTATTATATTTCTTAACTTAATATATTCATACACATAATTTATACCTCATAGAACACATTTTTGGGCCTATTTCACATTCGTTGACATTACAACGTCCCACACGCCACCACACAGCTCTGATTATGAATGACTGGCTCATATTAAGCCGCACAAAGTCTTCATGGAGTCTGCTGAGTGTGTGCCATCGGCTCTGGGGCGCCTACCTTTCAATAATACCGCACTGAAAAAACTACCAGTAGATGACTCGGACCAACCCGGGTCTCGGACGGTCCCGGCGGCTTGTTTCTCCCGAATTCGGGCTCTCCAACCGCTGGCCCGACCTGTTTTTGTGGCACTATCCCAGTCAGCACTCTGTCTCCTGGGCTTGAGTGCGCAGGAGGTGCTCAGCGATCCTCTGGGTCCGGAGTATTTGAGCGGCTCCAGACTGTTGCCGGGCTCCGAGCCCGCAGCGCACTGCTACAGCGGGCACCAGTTCGGGCTGTTTGCGGGTCAGCTCGGAGATGGGGCTGTGATGTATCTTGGGGAAGTGGAGTCTTGTGCACACGGGAGATGGGAGATTCAGGTGAAAGGCGCAGGAGTCACACCTTACTCCAGGTATTGTTTGCTTCCCTTAATGAACACGTGAACAATCTCAGTTTTCAAACATTATACAGACTCATCTCATGGAAAAAAGTTGATATTTTTTACATCTGGGACAGTTTTTCCTATTGCTAAATGAGAAATAAGGTAACTTCAGTAAGTGACATAGCAAACATCTAGCTCACGTGAAAGCGTTCACCCGGGGAGAGCTGCTTAAGAGATTATCTGCCTGGCACACATCGAACATGTCCCCCACTGCTGAAATAGCTGTGTGCCCAGCAGAAATACAGGCATCCAGTCTCTCCAGCTCATCTGATCAGTGCAGGGGTGTTCAATTAAAAGTTAAGGAGGTTAAGCAGAGAAAGTTTCCTCTAACAGAGGTCCAAAATATCATACTATTCGACACGCGTTATATATACAGCAAACAACTGGCTGTCAACTAAAAGAAAGAACGTAGCTACAATTCAGCAGTCTTGCAAATCATTATTTATTATTATTTTCACACTGACCTGGGAGGTAAAGAGCTTTTGAAAAGGTGAAAATAAACCACTAAATAAATAATGAAAATGTCGTTTGTCAATCTTTCCTAACCAAATTTCTTGCACTCTAAGAAAAATTTTTTTCCCATGGCTTCCCAGTGGAGGAAGTTAGCTAAAAACATCTGCTTTAAGAACCATTGTATGCAGCTGAGGTTAGTATTATGACTTGATTGGAACTGATCATAAATGATCTTAGCCATTGTTTGAGTTGCTAAAATAGCTTGGTCACTTGAGGGTTACTAAGAGCTGAATAATCTGACTGATATGTCTTGATGCATGCTCAACCACCCAGGTAAGTAAATTTCCAAAAGTTGATTCTGTTCATCTGGACGTAGCGTTTTCAGTGGGAGAAACGTTTTGTCACTCACCGTACATTTGCATAATGACTGAAACCAGCCCACTGTTTATAAGGTTGGGGAAAACCTGCAGTCAGCTAAGACTGAAGAAGTCACTTGGATGAGTGACAAAACGTTTCTCCCACTGAAAACGCTACGTCCAGATGAACAGAATCAACTTTTTGAGAATCTGACTGATATATTTGGATTTTCTCAGAGATGGCGATGGCAGGAAGGTGCTGCGCTCCAGCATCAGAGAGTTCCTTTGCAGCGAGGCCATGGCTGCCTTAGGGATACCCAGCACTCGTGCAGCATCTCTCGTGACCTCTGACCTTTATGTCAGCAGAGATCCACTCAACAATGGCCACCGCATTCTTGAGCGCTGCTCAGTTGTCCTTCGTCTCGCTCCTACGTTCATCAGGTTGCCATGCAGGCAGCAGTATAGCGAGAAAAATATAAATAACAATGGTGTTAAAAAAAAAACTGATGCTATCATGGCTCTTTTTCTTATTTTTTTTTCTTTTTTGAAGGTTTGGCTCTTTTGAGATCTTTCTGGGCCGAGATGAATTCTCAGGTCTGCAGGGTTCCAGTGCCGGGCGGGATGATATCCGTGCTCAGCTGCTGGATTATATTGGTGACACTTTTTATCCTCACATTCAGCAGGCTCACAGCATCCGGAAAGACAGGAATTTGGCTTTTTTCAGAGAGGTGAGAATTAACAAAAATGTCACATGTTTTCATCTCCGTTTAGGTTGGTTCATTCCATGCTGGTGTGTCAATTTTCAGTTTATACTTGTTTATCTTCAGGTGATGACACGAACTGCTAGGCTAGTGGCCCAGTGGCAGTGTGTTGGCTTTTGCCATGGTGTCCTTAACACAGACAACATGAGCATCCTGGGTCTTACCCTGGACTATGGCCCCTTTGGCTTCATGGACAGGTATGCAGCTGGAAGTAGAAGCCTTACAGTCTGAATATACAGTGTTTGGAGACATAGTAACCGAAAACTACATTCTGTGCTTGTACTATATGATACTTGATGACCGTCTTTCTGTGTGTCAGATTTGATCCAGACTTTGTCAGCAATGCCTCAGACAAAAAAAGGCGCTACTCGTACCAAGCACAGCCATCTGTGTGCCGCTGGAACCTGGCTCGCCTAGCTGAGGCGTTGGGCTCTGAGCTTGATGCAGCAGAAGCAGGAGCCATCCTGGATGAATTCATGCCCAAGTATGAGGCGTTCTACCTATCTATCATGAGGAAAAAGCTGGGCCTTGTAAGAAAAGAAGAAGCAGAGGACCGAGAGCTTGTATTAGATCTGCTGCATGTCATGCACAACACAGGTTTAAAAAAAAGGATTCTTGGAAGCCTAACCATGAAACAACCTGTATGTCCTCTCCTTCTCACTCTGTCACCATTGTACTTTGGTATTATGCCTTCCAGGTGCCGATTTCACGAACACATTCCGCTTGCTGAGTCATGTCCCCTGGCCTGAAGAGGGCGATAGTGAGATAGCCACTGTGGGCTCAGTGGTGGACCTCATCCTAGAGCAGTGTGCCTCTATTGAGGAGTTAAAGGTGCCTAATAAGCCAACAATGAAAGACCGGTGAGGGAGTGTATGGTGGCTGATGTTCTTTTCATAGAACAACCAGGTCTGCCGATGGCCCACCATATACTCCCAATGTTACTTAAATCGTTGCTTACCACTGTAGTTTGAAATCGTTACATCTGTTTTTCTTTTTATATGCTAGCAATTTGGGAGCCAATCTTACCAAGATAATATGTAAGTTAAATTTAAGCTTTGTGGTATTTTGGATGGGTATATTGTGGAAGACTAATATGTATATATGGAAAAACCAAGAAGCACTAGAGGTGGACTTAAGATGAACTTTAAACATAACCATGTCTGTTTTTAGTGAACTGGCAATGATCCTGTCTCTGGCACAAACCAATCCACTCATGTTTGGGATGGTGGCAGACAGCCCAGGTGTAGCCCAACAGCTTGAATTATTGGACCGACTCAAGGAGCTCTTCGAGACCAACCAAGATGACCTTAAAAGGAAGCACCGTGATGACTGGATCCGCTGGATTGGTCGATACAGGTACGAAAAGAAAGGCAGACATTTTTTTGATAGCTTCTACAAAAGTGGCTGGTGCAGCGCATTAATTGAAAAGCTGATTTGGTCCCTAGATCCTCCAATATGCATGAGGTGTTCCTGGGCAATGAGGGTACATGTGATTTATTGTGTTGCACTCTGAAAGAAAGCTAGAGTACTAGAAAAGAAGCAGTGTATGAATAGTACATGCAAACACCCCACCACAGTGCTGCCTGGCTAAATATCTATTTATACTTATTTACACATTGTTTTAGATTGTATGAATCAGCAGGAATCTCTGTGTCACACCCCCCCATCATTTTTCTACCATCTTGCTTTTTTGTGTGTTTAAATCTCAGGAGGCGTTTAGGACAGGAGTGTAATAGCACAAGTGACTTACCTGTTATCATAAAGGAACGACTCAGAGTGATGAACGGCATCAACCCCCGCGTGGTCTTACGCAATTACATTGCCCAGAATGCAATTCATGCTGCAGAAAAAGGAGACTTCTCTGAGGTTAAGAACATTTTTTTCATGAAACTTTAATGCAGACCTTAAGGAGTGTGACTTTGTCATTGAAGTGCTTGTTTACCTCAGGATTATTGTTGGAATGGGTAACTGAAGTGAGTACAAGTCAATTAAATTGAGCCCGACACTAGGCGGAGAAAAACGTGTTTCAGTCATCACCTGCCTTGTTGCATGTCTAGCAGCTGTTTCATTTCTTTCAGTGAATTTATTGTACCTCCTGTTAGAGGTCATTTAAAGGTTATTGTCACCCTGTCCTGCAGATTGTTAGGATTCTCAAAGTTCTCGAGAAGCCATATTCTGATCCTGAAACTTTGTTCGGCCCTGATGCATGTGGTGAGATGGAGCACAGTGGGGCGGAGCTGGGTGTTGCATATGATGGGAAGCCTCCAGCCTGGGCACAAACAGTTTGCGTCACATGATCCTCGTAAAGCCTCCCAAGCAGGTGTGGAGGAAGGTCTGTAGGACAGCAGTTTCACAAGCAAATGAAATCTGTTGTTGGTGTTTTGTTATCAACAACTCACTTATTTTCCATTTTCTCCTCAGACTTTGTTTCCTGCTTCCTGTTAGGAGGATGTGATGCAGTCCCGTGTGTTCTGGTGTTCATTGTTGTGCAATTAGTTTGGTATTTGTGTGATCACACACTTTTATTGCAATGTGCAAATGTATCTGATGAAAAGACAAAAAAATAAACAAACAGAAACGTCACTGCTGATGAAGTATGATGGCTCAGGCTACCAGTCACACAATGACCTGCCTGGGCTTGAAACACAAGGAACACACAAATATAGTTTTATAGAAAAATAAAATGAACTTCAGGGTATAGCTGGAATAGTAACAAAATTAAGAAGTTTAAACTGCTGAACATGATATGATTAGTGGCATAAACGCGAGAATTTTGGGGTAATAATTAATGACAATATTTTGTTTGTTTAATAACAGTATTTTAGACCTGTTAATTAAATGTCTCAATAACACCCAGTATACGTTACAGCATTTTATTCCTCATTATTTTGTAATTTCTCAAATGTGTTTATTTTTTGTTATTTGTTCACTATAATCATGTACATGTCTTACATTTAGTCAGAAATAGTAATAGCAATACAGATAGATGATCATTAGTAAGAAAGCCAGTGTAATTTAGTCACATACCATACCATACATAGGGATAAGTAGATAAAGGGAGTTCCTGTTTCAGCCATCAAATCAGAGTATAGCCAGTTTTTCAACAAAGTAGGATTTATTTAATCATATTTTTATAAGAGAAATGTAAAAATAACCAAAAGCAAAGCTAAAATAACAATACAAAATGTATTACTACCGAACCCTAAGTAGCTGTCATGCAGACGGCATGGAAAGGAGAGAGTGTAGACCCAAGTGCAGACGTACAGAGGACTAAATACACAAAGGGGTAACGAGGGAATGAGGACAAGGAGGGAAACACAGCTGGGACTAATAACACACACACACACACCCACACACACGAGACAGGGAGGAAGCAAAAAAGAATAATCTAACACAAGACACTGGACTGTCAAAGTAAAACAGGAAATAGCAAACATAGAGACAAGGATGACTAGTAGTGATGGGAATTCCAGCTCTTTTTAGAGAACCGGCTCTTTCGGCTCGGCTCACTAAAGAGAGCTGGCTCTTTCGGCTCCCAACCGGCTCTTCAGATTGTTTTCTTGCTTTAATTAATTCATTATCAACAACAATACAAAATTATGCACAAAATGAATTACTAATGTAAAAAATGTGTTTTTCATTTATATATGTTTATTATATAAATATGCTTTTATTTATTCACTCCACATAAAATGGAGTGAATAAATAACAAATTTAAAGTAAAACAATGCAAAACACTGCAATCCACAACACAATAAAATATAAATTAAAATATGCAAAACAAAAAGAAAATGCATGTTCTCTGTCATATAGGCCTGGGATGATTTTTTTGGGAGAGTGTTTTCCTGCTTGGAATTGCATACAAAGGATTCAGTGCATGAATAAACTTTCTGAATCCTTTATCATCCACAACTGAAAATGGTTGGAAATCAAGTGCAGTCATTTTTGCCAGGTCTTTATCAATTGAGTTCTGTTTTGCTGGGGTCACAGACTTCTGCAAAAACTGTCTAATAGAGCTCTGGGTTGGTTTAGGTGCTTGTGGTGGTATACTGCATGATGCTGTAGATGCAGCAGCAGCAACAGTAGCAGTAGACACACTGGCACCTTCATTAATATCACACTCAACTAACTGTGTTTTATCTTCCCATTGCACTGATGGGTGGACAGTTCTCAGGTGCCTGTGCAGGTTGTTTGTGGAGCCGGCTCTATATGATATTCTTTTCTTGTAGATTCTACACTCTGCCTTTGTATTGTCAATAAAATTGAAATGGTTCCAGATTTTGCTTCTTTTCTTGGTGTCACTCATTTTCTTTACTATACCTTTCTAATGTGTCGATGTTGTCTCTTGTTGTTGCCCCTGGCTCTCTTTCTCTCTCTTCCTCCTGTGCTGTTTGTGTGCTACTGCTGCTGCGAGTGTAACTACCGCTTCAGTGCTACAGACAATAACGTTATTCAGTCCATTTACACAGAAAGAAAGCAATCTAAGGGCATTTAACCTAAACTAAACTCAAATGTGTTAACGAGACAGGATAAATGCAGAATACTACAGGAAGTACTCACACCCTCAGCACCAAAGTTTAAATGGTACAGAGATGTGGCAGTGTCACTGTTTGCATGGAACACGTCCATCCATCCATTTTCTTCTGCTTATCCAGTTCAAAGTGGGGAGTGTATCCCAGCTGCTATGGGGTATGAGGCAGGTTACACCCTGGACAGGTTGCCAGTATATAACAGGGCTAACACAGAGAGAGACAACCATTCGCAGTCACATTTAAACCTATGGACAATTTAGAATAGCCAGTTAACCTAACCCCACTAACTACATGCCTTTGGACTGTGAGAGGAAGCCACAGTACCCAGAGAGAACCAACGCAAACATGGGGAGAACATGCAAACTCCATACAGAAAGGCCCCAGCCAGATGGTAGATTTAAACTCAAGACCTATTTGCTAACCACCAAGCCACCATTTTGACCTGCAATGCAACCATTTTGACAAATAATGGCCAATAACTCTAGTTTGAGGTGCAAAAGATTCCAGGTATGAATCCTGGATGAGCCTCCATTTTATGTTAAACTAATATCCATAATGTTCATAGCACAATATTAATCAGTGTCATGGTGTATAATTTTTTTTTTTTGTTCTTTTTTATATAACCTTTTACTTATATCACAAATTAGCCCGTTTCAAAAAGTTTTTCAGGAAGTACACATCTACATTTCTATCTGTGGAAACCTGACAACCTTTTGAAACACCTAAATTATAAGCTATTGCCCAAGACAAAATACTTGCATAACACAGTAAAAAAATTCAAATAGTCCAAGAGTGTCATGCACTGACTTGCACATAGGAAGGTATGTCGCTGAGAAAGGCAAGTATATACGAGGTCAATAAGAATGGTGACTCTGAATCAAAATAATAAAGTTTTAGTCTATAAAATCAGAGGGATAACCCAAAAGCTGCTAAAATCTTGGACAGAGCACAGGAAAACTAAAGATATCAAAATATATGTCAAAATATAGATTTGCACTACTAATTCCTCTGAAACTGTGTACAGGTTTGACTTAGGTCCTATGGTTCCTCTATGTGTATATACGGTAAGGCTTATTCAATCAGGGCAGATTAAACTATTCTAACAACAATAAAGTGAAATCTTACCTGATGTTTTTCATACATTTATAATGTGAGTCACATTTATATGAACAAAGCACTTTATAAAAAGGCATTTTGTCTGTTACTTCATTATTACTTTCTTTACTGTAAGCAACCCCCATATGCACATACCACCACCTTCAGTGGACTGGCTGAACCTGTTCTTCCATATACTACACTGACTTCTATGAAAAACAGACAAAAAGGGCAGGGGTAAAGCACTTACATTAAAAACCCTGCTCTTAACTGTGTGCAGTGAGAGCAGATTCTATCTGATTACATGACTGTGAGGTCAGCAGGAAGTGGGCGAGACAACAACAACGACAGCAGACTAGATGAACTCAAAACTGAAAGTGCTTCTGCATTTGAACTCAATCAGAAGATGGACACACGAAAACAAGCAGTGCAACTAATTACATGACCTGTAACTATGGCCTGTGTTCCAGAGCTGCTTTTTCATACTTTGGAAGAACTGGTCGACAAGCAACTCAGGACCTTCCAATGGTACCTTTCAAGTAATTTGCTTGAAGGATTCACGCACATTCCAAAGTCTCGGGTTGATGGGATAGACAGAACAGGCACTGTGGATCTGTTGGTGCAAACATATGGCTACGATGGTGCTGTTGCTGTTACTGAGGATATACTGATGAGGATGAAACTCAAACTGTGGGCTGATACTCTAAAGGAGGAGTATAGTAAAGGTTAAAACATTTTACAGGTACAATCTTTACTGTTTAGAGTTTGAAAGGCAAAAGAGCTTGGTTACATAACAGCTATATCATTTCTTTGTTTCCTTATTAGTTCCCAGCAATCATGTGGACAAAGGTAAGAATGCAAAGGACAGTCACACACATGCATATATGGTAATGTTGATAACTTAAAACTGATATATCCAGATGTAGATGTGAGCCTTAAATAAAAGTTTTTCATTTATTCTTTGATCAGAAGTTGGCCATCACACAATCCAAGAAAAACTAAAATCAACTCTGAAGGAAAAGTATCAAAACATTTATGAGGGGAATGCAGATGAGGGGGAAACGGTCTACCTAAAGAAAATCTACACAGAGCTGCACATGATTGAAGGAGCCTGGGGAAGCTTCAGTGATGAGCATGAGGTCAGACAGCAGAGGTCAATGCTCGTGTCAGGAGATGAAAAATTCATCAAAGCTATCGATATTTTCAAACCCAATCAAAACAAGCGAATCAGAACAGTTCTTACCTTGGGTATTCCTGGAATGGGAAAAACAGTCTGTGCACAGAAGTTTACACTAAGCTGGGCAGAAGGAGAGGAAAATCAGGACGTCACATTGCTCTTCCCACTTCCTTTCCGTGAAATAAATACCACTATAGGGGAGAAAGGCTACAGCCTAATGCAGCTTATCCATCAGTTCTTTCCAGAGACGAAACATCTTGAGAAGCTGGGAATAAACTGCAAAGTTCTCTTCATCTTTGATGACCTTGATGAGACTCTTCTCCCCTTGAATTTTAAACACAACAAGGTCTTGAGGGATGAGACGGAGCCAGCCTCACTTGATGTGCTAGTCACAAACCTCATCACTGGAGATTTGCTTGGCAACGCGCTCATCTGGATCACCTCCAGACCTGCGGCAGCCCACCGGATCCCTCGAAAGTACATCCACCAGTGGACAGAGGTGAAGGGCTTTGGTAATGACCAGAGGGAAGAATACTTTAAGAGAAGTTTACATGATGATAGCCTTGCCCTCAGGGTCATCAACCATGTAAAATCATCAAGAAGCCTATACATCATGTGTCAGATACCAGTTTTCTGCTGGATCACTGTTACTGTGATTAAGAAAATGGTTCGCAAAAATATGACAGGAGTCATACCCAACACTCTCACTGAGATGTATGCATATCTCCTTATTTGCCAGATGGACCGAATGGTTGAAGGACACTATCCATTGAAAAGTGACAATGTTCTATTGAAGTTAGCAGAACTTGCATTCCGTCAGCTGGAGAAAGGAAAATCAATCTTCTATGAGGCTGACTTGAAAGAATGTGGCATGCATGTCAAGGAGGCAACCATCTACTCAAGGGTTTGCACAGAGATCTTCGTAATGGAGGGAGGAAATAGACGAGAGGTTTTTAGCTTTGTACACTTGACCATCCAGGAATTTTTAGCAGCTTTGTATGCCCATTACATTACAACTCAGGCTCATCTCTGCTTAAAACTCTCAATCTGAGTAACAACAGTTTGAAGGATTCAGGTGTATCTCTGCTAATTGCTGGATTGAGAAATCCACAGTGTAGACTGGAAACTCTCAGGTAGGTGGATCTTCTGTAAAACTGTTCTGTACTAGAAAGCAAGTTCCACAAATTCCCAGAAAGTCTTTCCCTTTTCTGGCTTCACTCACCTTTACATAAGCAATTAGATAAGTGGTCACATAAATGTGGTTAACTGTATAAGTTTGACAGTTTGGATTGAACACAATCACATGAATGGCGTGGCATTGTTAGTATCTGACTAATAAGACAAAGATAAGATGGAAGACAAAACTATAGTATTACAAAATATGAAGAGATTATACATACAATACAGACTGAAAGCAATACAATGCCTACAGAAGAATCAATGATATAAATGTCTATAACAGGTATGGCACTGCACAGTAAGTTACATTGAACCACTACTGACAACACATTCACTAAATTACCTGAATTAGCCGAATTAGCCTGTACTGCTTTGTAGTACAGGCCTCTTTGTTTTGCTGTTATGCAGTTTCGTACTACTGTAGCTTGACTCTCCGTCTTCCATTGTCTTTGTTCTAAGACCCTCTCCCAAGAAGCCAAAGACAAATATCGTCCAGCTCTGGTTTCCTCTCAGCATTGCATTTTTCATTGTTTAGCTTTTATGAACTGCTACTATGGCAAAAGAATTACCATACACCAAACTGCAGACAGTTAGAAATAAGATAGTGAACATAAGACAGGATTTCATAGCCCAGAAGCCAGGCTATTTACTTGAAGAATTTTGGGTTAATTTGTTAATTTTTTAGAAAATTAACCTGAAAGTCAGGAGTTTTAAAAAGACACTAAGACCACAAACTGTCCAGAGTAATGGTAGGCATATTAACACTGTGGCCTGTAGAATTTAATTTGGTTTGGCATCAACCTCAAGTGGACGTTTGAGAAACTGCAGTTTCTGTTATTTTTGTATTGGCTTTATTTTTCAGTCCAAGAGGTTACTATTGATCAAATTTATGCCAGAATCAAAACTAAAATCAATGTGCAAAAAAATTACAGCACAATTATAATCATGAATGTGGTTTCTATATGTGATGTCAAAATGACTTATTAATATGTCTAAATAACATCATTGTGACCACTTTTCAGACTCAGTTGGTGTAACCTGACACAGAAATGCTGTGAACCTATTGGCTCGGCTATCAGCTCTGACTCAACCCACCTCAGAGAACTGGACTTGAGTGGAAACAACCTACATGGTCCAAATTTCCAGCTGCTTTGTTCTGGTCTCAGAAGTCAGCACTGTAAACTCAAGACTTTAAGGTCAGATCACTCAGGATCAGTGGACTTAACAAATATGATGGCCTACATGAGTGTAATGACAAAGCTGGCTATAGCAATGAAACAATAGCTTAGTTCAACCTATAGTTTTTAACTTTGTGGGGTTCCACCGGTTATGATGTGTATGACTTACTGAAGCACAACATACTTTTACCTACAGATTAAATGAATGTAATCTCCAGAAATGCTGTGCAGATGTTGCCTCAGTCATCAGTTCTGCCAGCTCTCAGCTGAAAGAGCTTGATCTGAGTGGGAACGACCTGCAGGACTCAGAGATAAAGTTGCTCTCTAATGGACTTGCAAATACAAGCTGTACACTGAAGACATTAAGGTAAGATGGCTTTCAATTAAAAGTAGCATAATCTTTGCTTCCTTCATCACTATTGGATACCTTGAATATTAATCATATAAGCATCCTATAAACGTGCAAAATGTGAATACTCTACCTTTATAGGCTAAAATTTTGTGAAGTCACAGAAGTGGGCTGTACGCATTTGGCTTCAGCGCTGAGCTCCAACTCCTACCACCTGAGGGAATTGGACCTGAGTTACAACTACCTGCAGGACTCCGGCATTAAGCTGATCTCTGTTTATGGGGAGAAACTTGAAAAACTTAGGTAAAACAATGTAATATCTATCTATCTATCTATCTATCTATCTATCTATCTATCTATCTATCTATCTATCTATCTATCTATATATATATATATATATATATATATATATATATATATATATATATATAAAACTGTGTCTGTTATTATTAAAGCTTCATCATTTATCATTTTATCTGCAGTGTGGACCCTAATGCAGAATGTTTCTTGAAAGCAACACTGAAAAACTGTAAGTTTTAGACATTTATTCAATTCAATTCAATTTTATTTATATAGCGCCAAATCACAACAACAGTCGCCTCAAGGCGCTTTATATTGTATAGTAGATCGTACAATAATAGATACAGAGAAAACCCAATAATCATATGACCCCCTATGAGCAAGCACTTTGGCGACAGTGGGAAGGAAAAACTCCCTTTTAACAGGAAGAAAACTCCGGCAGAACCAGGCTCAGGGAGGGGCGGCCATCTGCTGGGACCGGTTGGGGTGAGAGAAGGAAAACAGGATAAAGACATGCTGTGGAAGAGAGACAGAGATTAATAACAGGTATGATTCAATGCAGAGAGGTCTATTAACACAAAGTGAGTGAGAAAGGTGACTGGAAAGGAAAAACTCAATGCATCATGGGAATCCCCCGGCAGCCTACGTCTATTGCAGCATAACTAAGGGAGGATTCAGGGTCACCTGGTCCAGCCCTAACTATATGTTTTACCAAAAAGGAAAGTTTTA
>VUQG01042634.1:0-16975 GCA_015106755.1 Etia nguti
TATACCTAGATATAAAAATATGGATATGTACTGATAAATAATCAGAATTATAATATTTCTGACTGTCTGATTCAAAATTGAATCGAATCGGGACCTTGTGAATCAGAATCGAATGGATTATAGAAATCAGTGATGATACCCAGCCCTAGTGAGTAGCCTAGGCCCGAAAGAACTGGATGTAACTGTGGGTAATGAGAAAAGATGAAAAGAACGATTGATAACTTTTTCGTTAAATTAAGGCCTGATCCGTCTGAAATTCATAGCCAGTGCTCTGACACAGAGCCATCAACCTCTGAATGCTAAAAAAAGCACAGTGTATCCAGAAAACACATCATATGCTGCGATAAATGCACTGTCGAATTGTCCCCTCTCCCCACTGTCTTTCAGCGGCAGGCAGCAGCAAACAGGTCGTCAGAGGAGGCCAAGATGATGATTAAGTTTAACATTGTCTACAATATTGCCAAAGAGTGCCAAAGCACTTTAAACACAAGCACAAGATCGTTAGTTAATCATTTACAAATTAGTATTGTCTGTACGGACAGCAATTTTTTTTTTAAATTAAAAAGTGAACATGCTTAAGCGATGTGGTTGAAAAATTTGGGAGCACCTAACTTTTGTGCTGGTGCACCTAAGAAAAAAAGTTAGGCGCACCAGTGCAACCGTGGCAAAAAGTTAGTCTAGAGCCCTGCACTGAGGGGGGCAATGTTTACCAGTGCGTGTGAGTCTTTTTGAATGTGGACTGTTCTTTTAACTTTATTTCTTTTTAACACCACTCCCATTGTAAAAGACAAAGTGTTCCTAATGACTTCCCTCATTGATTCACTGTACTATGCCCTGGTTTTAGTTTCAGATGATAGTTCTTCAACACATTATGTAGATGTCTTAGGCATGAAGTCATAGTGGTTATTTCTTTAAGGTCTGTTGAAAGCTTTAGTTACTGTTGGAATGTTTGAAACCATTTCTAAACTATTTACAAACCATCTCGCAAGTCTCAGATGGTTTGGACATGAGCAGAGGAGGAATAGTGGATATACTGGACAAAGGATACTGAATATGGAGCTACTGAGAAGATTCATGGGTGTAGTGAAAAAGGACATCCAATGGGTTGATGTATGAGAAAAGGATACTAGGAATAAGGTGAGAGGTGTAAAGCGATCTGCTGTGGCTGGTCTTCTTTGGGACCAGCCAGACGGAGGAGGAGTAATCGATTAGCAGCACCTTGCTCCTACTTACATTGTCATAAGCAATAAGGGTAAACTTCATACAGTGCTTCTGTGTTTTGGCTCAGTTTAATCATGATACAGCGTAATATGTCATGTATCGCTGTTCTTCGTCAAGTTTGTATTTAAATAATTTTTTAAACCGACTGAGGACCAGATAATTTTTTATCATGTCTGTCATAAACTGGCCGTGTGCAGGCAGGAAAATGCTGACTCACGGAAACAAAGAGTAAACTCAAAAAACCACAACTTTATTTGCCGGCTGGGAAAAAGCAATACAAAAACTAAACTGAGAAATCTAAACATAAGGAGAAACAGGGAGAGACACACAACCATGAGGGAGATCGCGACACAGGGAGAGGAGATCGCGTCACAGGGAGAGACACACAACCATGAGGAAGATCGCGACACAGGACCGAGGGAGACGCTGACATAAATACACAGAAGGATAATGAGGAAAGTGAGGACACGGAGGGAACACAGCTGCCACAAATTAACATTTTGCCACAGGGGAAGCAAAACAAGATATACTGAACATGGAAACACGAGATCTTCACAATAAAACAGGAAACATGGGGAACATGACATGGGAGTGGAGGATGGATAAACATGATGGAATAAAAAACAAGGAGGGGAAACAAGGCACAAGAACTCATACAAACACAAACACAGATGCACAGAGGGAGACACAGAGGGCAATGACACAAGGAAAAATATTAAATAATTAAGGAACTAAACAGGGACCATAAGAAACACAAAACAGGATAACCAGGTGCTATGGAAATAAACTTAAAACTAGCAAGGAGAACTAACTTAGGTCATAATACAAAATGACAAAAACACAGAAAACTCAAAACGCTGGGTCAAATGACTCAGGACCGTGACAATGTCCCGAAACACAAAACCTTAGAAATAAAATAAAGTGCACTTTCTTTTCCAAATAATTGTATCTGCAATCAAATTAAATACATTTTCATTATAGCAAAAACAGTTTCTTACCTGTCCCCACAGCAGACTGCCGAGGCCCAAGAAGATGCACCAAAGCCATTGTTCAAGAGTTAAGTCCACACAGCTAAAAGGTTTACCTCCAAACTGTACAATTATGAACTACAAGAAGACAAAGCAACAACATTATATGAAAATTCTTTTAATTACACTGAGTCTGAACAAGCTAACAACTTCTTTTTTCCAGGGTTACCTGTGTGACGAAGGTTCCGAAGATGATGGAGCAGAAGATGGGGTTTCTGAAGACACCCTCAAAAACGTTTCTCTCTCCATGGATCTTGCGGGCATTGAACTCATTGAAGATCTGCATGAGGACAAAAGTATTGAACACGATGGTATAGTGCTCAGAGGGCGGGGCGTGAAGCGGGGCATTCCTGCCACTGTCGATGTCAAACAGCGTCTCACCTGTAAGGAGGATCAAAGATCATTGAACATGAAGTCTGTATATTTTTCAAAAATTTTCATTTTTAAAAAAATAAGTAAATTCTGAGACATTTTTAAGCAATGCTTAAGTGATATTTGCCACTTAATCCAAGTAGAATGCAAAACCTATTAAAATCACTCTAAGAATCAGCTTTTGTAAAGTTTGTTTACAAGGACAACAAACTACAAGCAAAAAGACATAAGATTATTACATATATGGACGTAATATAAAACACAATACAAAGATGTGTGACTAAAAGGAGTGCTGTGATAAACACTCAGCATTAACATTCATCTTGACTGATCTGATCACACGTGGAGAGCTCTAAGTGTGTCAGTTCACACCTGGCATTTGAAGGCATCTTCACACTTGGAACTGAAGCTGACATTCATGTTCTGTATGCAAATAAAAATGCATTATTAATGCATTACTTCCATTAGCAAAGAGCTGTCCTGTCATATCCTTCCACGCCTACATATCTCAGTAGACTACCAACCCACCAACTACAGTTGGGTTATGGAACTAACCAATAATCCAGCTATTATTACCAGACCTGCAACCTGACCCAAAATTAAACCAAGTCATTCATCTTACAGGATTTTATTATCGCTTGTGCAATAATAAAGTGCTGTATAACCCAGATCACCTTTACACATTGCTAAAAGAATATGGTCATAAGTGTGAGTGAATAGGTTAAATGCAGAGAGGAATTTCCCCACGGGGATCAATAAAGTATACATTATTATTATTATTTACACCTATATCGGTATCTTTCCAATTTTGATTGGAATACAAAGATGCAGAGCCAGAGTCCTGATATTTTACTTAATATTTGAAAAACACTGTCTAGATTACTTTTTGCTTAGATTTGACTTAAGCTGTGTCACCACTAGTGCTGCTGGCACCTTAAGTTATAAATTGATTTGCATGTCATTAAGTGAAATAAGTATTTCATGCCCTACAACCCAGCCAGAATTATGGACAGGGCAATGTACTATAAAATCTTTGACGAGCACCTCCTTCCCTCAGTCAGAACACTGAAGATGGGTCATGGATGCATGAGAATAACCCAAAACATACCACCAGGGCAATAAAGGAGTGGCTAAAGAAGCACACTAAGATTATGAAGTGGCCTAGACATTCCCTAGACTTCAATCTCATAGACAATCTGACAATCTGTGGAGGAAGCTGAGACTTTGAGTTGCCCAGCAATAGCCAATAAACTACCTAAAGGATTTAGGTAGCGTTTATAAATGCTGCTGCCTGTGAGCATCAATACAATATCATGAGACCATATTGCCCACCCTAAATTAAACCTCCAGTCTTCATCTTGCCCAAGATGAGCTCCTAATATGACCACCCTAACAAAGAAGGGTAAAACTGGTCTTGTGTGATGTGTTCACTGACCAGCAAAGAGTAGGGTGAAGATTATGGTCAGCTGGTAGATGCCATGTCCCAGAATGTTCTTCATCATGGTGCGGGAGATGAGCGGCTTCTTGCGGCCGTATGGGTTCCTAAGCAGCAATGCCTCAGTCGGTGGCTCCGTGGCAAGGGCCAGCGAAGCGAATGTGTCCATGATGAGGTTAACCCATAACATCTGCACAGCTTTCAGAGGAGAGTCCTGGAAAAAAATTTTTTGTATGGTATTTAGAAGAGGAAAAAAGACCATTATCATCCATTAAATACAAAAAGCATAAACAGACAGAAAAGACACCTATGAATAAACATTTACAAACAGAATTTAAAATTATGGTTTTGATTATATACACAAAGCATCAATTAAAAATATTAGGGTGGGAATTGGTATTCAGAACTTAGTTTGTTGATTCTCAGGAAGGATATTGATTGTGATGTTCTTCATGTAAGCATTCAACATTCAAGATTTTCTAATGCCTTTAGCTATTTATAACTAAATAAAACATCAATGAGTTTACAAATTGAGAATTAAAGAGTCTAAAACTGATTTTCAAATGATCTTGTCTGGTTGTTGTAGTCAAAATAAAGTCAACTCAAGTACTTATGTATTTATTTCTATAGTACATTTAAAACAAGCTTAGTTGACCAAAATTATGTACAGGCTACACAAAATATGGATTATACACAACAGTCACTAAATCAGGAATAAATATACACTAAAATACACAAAAACCATAAACCTCAATTGTAAAAACCATACCTCAAAATTTTCTCATCCTGAATTTATGGTATAAAATGTGTTATATGCTATATTTTATATTTTATATGTTATATGTGGCTGCAACCTACAATCAATGCAATGCAATGTGTCCGTCCATCCATCCAACCATTTTCCTGAGTCTATATAGATGGGAAGGGAAGTAGTCTAAGCAGACATTTAGACCTCTCTCTTCTAGCCACCTCCTCCAGAATTTCAAGCCAGACGCAGAGGCATTTCAACGCACCGGTATGTCAGGGGTGTGCCCCAGGGTCATCATCCATCTTTTAATGTGGATTAGAAGTAGCTGTTCTCTGAGTCCCTCCCAAATGACTGAACAACTTCACTGTATCTCTAAGGGAGATTCCAGACACCCTTCAGGGAAAGCTCATTTCCCACACTTGCATCTATGATCTCATTCTTTTGGTCACTATCCATAGCTTGTGTCCATGGGGGAGGGTAAAAATGTTATTGCACTCTGCACTCACATGCTTCACCACAACAGACCACAACAGGCAATGGCATCTACAACAGGTTGGTGGTTCAATCCCTGTCTGCTTCAGTCTGTATGCCAAAGATACTAACCCCAAGTTGCTGTGTGAATGTTAGATAGAAAGAGCTTACAAAGAAAGTGCTTGAGTGAATAAGGCAAGTTGTATAAAGTGCTTTGAGTGCTCAGAGTAGAAAAGCGCTATGTAAAAAGTGCCGTGTATTTACCTGAAGCAACCCAGAGTGGGCTCTCCAGCTGAGAACAATAACCTCAGAATTTGATGCGCTAATTGTCACCCCAGTCACTTTACACTCACTGTAAGGTTTTGACCCAGCAACCTTGTTCAGTAAGACTAATAGAACTGTACCATCTGCAAAATGGAACTGGCAATGTCCGATACTTGGCTGCACTTAGAAATTCTTTCCATAAGACTACATGTGACATAGTGCAGTTCTTTCTTATACCTATATCTCTTATATAATATATCCAATTATACTGGAAGTATGGGATACTTTTATTAACCTATTCACACAAGCACTTTTTCTATGTCTAAGTGCTTTCTATTTAATGTTCTTACACATTCACATTCTAAGGAAAAACAGTGTTAAGTATCTTGCCCAAGGATACTTTGGCATTCCAACTGCAACAGCCAGGTATCAACCCACCAATCTTCCAATTAGTAAATGACCTGCTCTACCTCCTAAGCCCCACCCATCCCTTACTCCAGATGAGAGCTATGGCTATGGACCTATGATTGTAATTCCTGGTGCCAGGTGCACTTATGAACACCCATATACTTAAACATGATGTTAGTTAGGCACAGAAGTCAAATAACAACACCACTTGGGTTCAGATCCAGCGGGCCATTCCTCCCTGTCACACACTTACAGGAGTCACAGTCATTACCCACATAACCGTTAAGGTCCACTAGCAGGACAATGGAGTCCCCCAGTAGGGGCACCTTCCAGGACCCCACGGAGGGAGTCAAAAATACTCTGAGCTCTCATTTACTATATAGCCAGAAGTGATAGTCATTTAACAACCCAATGGTACACAAGCACTTTCTTTCTATCTAACACACAGCAGTCTGTCCCAATTTAGTGCTTGCCCAATGTGCAGGCACTAAACCGGGACATGCAAATATACACACACTCCACCCCCAGTCCAGAGCTGAATAGAGTACAAAGCTTCTCCAAGAGACTGGTTCCAAAACTCGAGTGCTGAGCATGCATTGAGGTAAGCCCAATTATATTTAGCTAGTATCTCTCACTCTCAAGCTCTGGATCGTTCTTCATCAAAGAAATTATATTTATTGTCCCAAGAACTGTCCCACTTCTTGCGGTGTGGTTCACTATCTATATTTATGTAGACCTAGTTGGGTTTTAGCCATTTTACTGCAAAGTATTTACAGAAATTCCAAGAAAAGTGCATTTTAAAATTTAGCTAAATAAATGTACAGTACATGAGGTTAAAGTCAGTCGCAGATAGATAGTAGAGGTTTTCAGGTGGCTCTGACCTGGGTGATGCAGGCTCCGGTAAAGGCCACAATGACAGCAACCACATTGACGGTGAGCTGGAACTGCAGGAATTTAGATATGCTGTCGTAGACATTCCTGCCCCACATAACAGCCTTGACGATGCTGCTGAAATTATCATCTGTCAGGATGATGTCAGACGCCTCCTTAGCCACATCCGTCCCTGCAATGCCCTGCAGATAGCAGCATGTAGGTTAGTTTATGAACCTATCGTTATTCTCAGTGCAAATAATATTCAATATTTAATAGCATTTAATATTAAATGCCATAGCAAAAATGCTATAACAACGTGTAATTAAATGCTAAAATGCAATGACTTTGGATGATTGCTGAAGTTACCATAGCAAAGCCAACATCTGCTTTTTTTAGGGCAGGACCATCATTTGTTCCATCTCCAGTTACTGCAACAACCTGCCTCTGCTCAAAGACTGTGCTGTCAATAATTCCTGAAAAGACAAGTGATACGTAAGGACCAATTAGTGGTCTAAGGTAATACTTTATAATAACTACACATTATTGAGCATTAATAAGGTATGAGTAAATACTTTATTCATTATTTTTAAAGCATTACTCCTGATAGAAACTACTTTTGAAATTCTGTTTTTAGAATGCTTAATCGATATTTCTGGTTCTTTCTTGGATCTGGATGTTATTGATAAATGGAATATTAAAAATGGGCTTTGTTTTTCTTTTCTTTTGACTTTTAGAGGCTTGGTTACAAAACTAAATGCTTTACAAATAATGAATTCAATAATTACTAATACCTTACTAATGTTTAATAGTGTCAAAAATGTCCCCAAAAAAGGATTAACTTTAACATAAGGTGCCTTTCAATTTCTTTCCACATGTTCTTATATTCACTTTGTAAAGCTGAATTTCTATTGCTTTTAATATTCATATTTATGTAACTCAAAATCAACCTTTCTTGTGTACAAATTTCCCTGTAAACATAAATTGTAATTCTCTCAGTGCTTCAATCTACCCCTTGCCACTGTCTCCTGCCCCACCCACGCTCTTTGACCTGATCCAGGATGTGTCTGACCTTTGACCAAAGTGTGTTTGTCAGTTGGAGATGATCGAGCGAGGACTCGGAGCTTGGGCCAAATCTTATCAAGACGCTCCTGCTCAATCTGCAAAACAAAAAGAGAGAGAAGATAAAAAAAACTTGGTTTTAACATCAAAATATTGATTTAAATCACTGTTAGTCTGACTAATTGCGCTGATCTTCCAGCCAGATGCAGCGTATGCTTCCTCACAATTTCCAAGTCTGTGGTCAGGGGATGAGCAGCATGAGGTTATATATTTTATATATTGTGGGGGCCCCTACCTTACCATAGAAATAACTTTTGCTGTTCAGACGACTGTCATTAACTGAGACTATGTAGATAAAATTAAATGGAATTAAAGTTACAGAGGTAGGAGGTAACAAAGTACAAATAATTTGTTGCTATACTTAAATAGAATTTTCATGTATCTGTACTTCACTTGAGTAGTTATTTTTTCGTTGCGTAAAAAGAGATGAAAGAGGCAAAACTGTGTGCCATGTTCAAGGGTTAAAGTGGGCCAGTGTTTTTTTGTCTTTGGCACAACACCAGAACAACTGCAGATATCCATAAGTACTTTAGCATCCAGCTACCCCTTCAAAAGAGTAGCAAGCAACAGAGTAATAAATGCAACTTCTTTCAACTGTTTGTCAGTGCATTTTGTCACACAGTGCTTCTGCTACCTTAAGGTCCAGCTGATTGTATTTCAAAGGGAGACAATAGAAGCTAACTTCACTCAGAGATGGAGAAAGATAAGAAAGACAGGACAGAAGTGGAAGAAGATAAGGTAAGGACTGCTCAGTGGCATAAAGCTTACATTTAAGTTCTCATGTTTTTAACACATGTGACATTATGGGGGTTTTTTTGTATTGTGAAATGTGCTGCAAAACAAACTAATGTAGACAAACTGTGTTCTTAAAGGCTTTATGAAAATACTCTCCTGTACTTTGATTTAAAGTGAAGAACAGTGAAGAACAGTGTGTGTGACTGGTGCGCAGTGTCTGTGGTTTCATAGTCAAAGTTAAGTTACATCAAGTGCAGCAGAGATGAATTTGAAGTTAAGCTAAGGATGCGTAGGTTCATCACTGAATATCTGTACTTCTGCCTAAGTACAGAATGTATGCATTTTTGTCTGTAAAGCAGTGACTCTCAAAAAACACACTGTGACCTCCGCCCAATGTAGGCAGCATTGGTTGGCTCATGAAGCAAAAATATGAAGAACAAATCAACAGATCTGTTATCACAACTGTAATGACAGTGAGCCAGGCCATAATGGTAAGTAAATGCATACATTCACATCTCACACAGCATTCTAATGTTTGTGTTTTTATTGTGTCACTTTTCTAATTTTCACAGTCATCTGCTGATCAGTCAAATCCTTTTTCTCTATGTTTGTCTGACCTCTCCCATTTCATTGTGAATACGTCGGTTGAACTCTTTGCCCTCCAAACACAGGAAATCATCTCCAGGATGCAAAATGCCACATTTAATGGCAATTGCACGGGCAGTATTGATATTGTCTCCAGTCACCATGCGAACAGTGATTCCAGCCCGCTGGCACTTTCTGATGGCTTCTGGAACCTATGGGGCAAAACAAAAGAAAAAACATGCATATAGTACGTGAGGTTTATTGGAACACTGAAAAAACATGAAGAGACATTTTATAGAAAGTGAGCTACCAGAATTTTTTTTGTAATTTTACATATTTATTTATTTGTGCTGATAGATTTCCTGCATTTACTACAAACAAAAAGTGTCTTTATCATGTAGAAAAACTGAGCTGTTCTGTTGAAATTTTACATTAAATGGGATTAATTGTGTAGTTAAATATGTTTATACTGACAGAAAGAGGAGTTTCTCTGGTTTGGCCAATTTAAGATCAAAGCTGGCCCACGATGTAAAATTACTTTGGCATTCTTCTCTAATTAAACATGCCACAATAATGTTAAAATAGACGGATTTTTGCTAATAACCAATTATTCTGACTGGTTTGCCAGCTGTCTCTGTGTTGGCATACCTCAGGTCGTACTGGGTCCTCAATGCCAACCACAGCGATGCATGTAAGGCCTGTTAGTATGTGGGCTTCATTGTCCCAGTCAGGCTCTCCATCAGACACAGGAAAATCTCTGTAGGCGAGGCAGATGGTCCTCAGTCCCTCAGAAGCCATTGGCTCAACCACCTTTTTAACCAGATCATCTCGGTCGCGATGTTTGAAGACTTTGACATCACCACTGGCCGTCAAGATCTTACAGCATCTGTAAACACAGAGATAATCATGTGATCATCATCTTACTGTGTACGGCTGTGTGAGTACAAGCAGTAAACTTACTTCTTAAGCAGGATCTCAGAGGCACCCTTGCTGAACATTCGGTAGCTGCCATCATGGTTCTTTAGCACAGTGCTCATGGATTTTCTCACAGAGTTGAAGGTATAGACCTTAAAAAGTTTCTCCTCAGGGATTTCGTTGCGAATGGCCTGATAGTCTCGGCGCAGGTCGAGGGTGAATCCCAGTAAGGCACATTCAGTCTTGTTTCCCACCTGGCGAGGGAGTCCACCATCCCTCTCTGGAGGCTGTGAGAAGAAACATCGGAAAGTTAAGATTTTAATGAGAAGTCTGATGCACACGATATGACAACAGCACACATAATGATACAGCAACAATCAAAGGCTTCAATACACAACTTTCAACAACAAGGTTTTAAAGTTGTGTATTTAAAGATAAAAGTCAGTTCATTTATTGGAATAGCCTTTTTATCTTGTGTATGTGATTATGTATGGACTGTGTCTGATTTCCCTCCATGTTGTGTTCTTTGCTATAATTTACAGCAGTAAAGGACTTTCAGATACTGTTTGTCTGCTGTAGGTTTTTTAAGTTTGACACTTTTTCTTTTGTCCTCCACTTATCCAGTTTCCTGAAAGTTTTTAAGGACACACTTATGAAACTAGTAGTTTTGGTTCAAAACTACTAGTTCATGCCTGCCAAACTGTAAATTCAAGAGTTGTCTTGTGGCATGCTAGTCTTTAATGCAATGTCTTTTTTATACATATACATATATGTATATGTATATGTATATATATATATATATACACATATATATATACATATATATATATACATATATATATATATATATATATATACACACATATATATATATATATACACACATATAGATATATATGTGTGTGTGTGTGTGTGTGTGTGTGTGTGTGTGTGTGTGTATCTCGGTGCTTTTTAACTTATAGCTGAATCAGTTTCCTGTCTGTGTCCTATACAGTGGATCCAAGAGACAGTAATCCAATGAGGCCTGAGCTGCTGTGGTAGTCAACCTGCACTGCACTCCATTCAGCTCCCTGAATGAACTGCTATTTTTGCAGCTCACCATAATCTTGGTGGTGTAGGCGCAGTTGACCCCGATGCCCAGGACAAGCAGGTCCAGGATCTTGGGAGGGATAAGGTCTGGCTCTGGCACCTTTTTGTAGTAGCGTTCCCCAATGTAGGCCTGCACCACTCTCATGCGGTTCATAGTCAGTGTGCCCGTTTTATCAGAGCAGATGGCAGTGGCATTGCCCATTGTCTCACAGGCATCCAGGTGGCGGACCAGGTTATTGTCCTTCATCATTTTCTGATAAAAGACAAGAGCCACGTTACCAGTCTGTGGATTTGATTTTGAATCAATCAAAAGAGCTCTGCTTGATCCAAGTTTGTCTGACGAGGTTTGAAATATTCCATTATTACTTTTGTTGTCGGGTTCATTGCTACAATGAAAGAGGTGGACAATAAATAATTCTGTAAAAGTTGCACAAATACTGTGTGCTCCAAATAAAGAATAGATCAAGTATTTATCTGGCATGTTTCAAAAGGCTAAATATGTTAGTTTTATTATAGCAAACATTTTTTAATTTCCCTTAGAAAATAAACAGACCTTGACTGAATAGGCTAGGGAGATGGTGACGGCCAGAGGAAGGCCTTCAGGTACAGCTACCACGAGCACCGTCACACCAATTATGAAGAACTTGACCAGAAATTGTATGTAGATGGGCACACACTCAGGGATCCACACAATCCCCTGAATGCAGAATGTATCGATCAGGAAGCGAGTGATGAGGATGATGACAGTGAGAGTCGACATGAACAGACCTGAAGGCAAAGACAGGCAGCAGAGAGTAGTGAGTTAAGTTCAAATTTGTTCTGGATCTGTAGATCTGCATTGATCTACAAAACATTTCTTCCTATACAGTCAGTCTTATATAATCACATCCTTTATATACAATGCAAGTGTTCCACAGGCTGTGGTCACCCTCACATGGACAAAATATAGTCCTTGTTTAAACAAGTTGTTTCAGCTTAACGACTCCTTTAAACCTTTTTAACTGAAAGATTTAAACAAAAACTTTCACATTCTGAGAAAATACACTTTGGGAATTCAAATGTCTTTCTCAGAAATGACACTCGCAAATAAAAGACTTGTAAACTGGAAATTTATAAACTGTTACAGTGATACGCATGAGGAAAGATTAACTAATTTCTGCTGGAATCTTTGGATGTGAGCCAGTGCTACTGCAAAGGTGCAGTTTCTGCATCCTTTACAAAATTAGTCAGATGTCTGCTGCAACGTATAAAAACTTTACATCAGCTCTGGAACTCTCTTGGAGATCTAGGTTTGTTTGAGTTTTTACTTCTGATCTTGAAAATTGGATCAAAGGAGATTTTTCAGGAATTACTTCCTTTTTTGAGATGCTTAATAAAATCACATCCAACGTGATCATCACATAAGTTCAAATCAAATCAAAATTTATTTCTATAGCACATTTTAAAACACCAGTGTTGATCAAAGTGCTTAACAATCAGCAAAAACACTATAAAGCAAATACAGAAATTAACAAACAAACAACAAACAGACCAACAAACATCACAGGTGACAGACATAAAACGAGCCTGGTGATAGTCAAGCTAGTTTGATTCAAAAGCCAAAGTAAAAAAGTGTATTTTAAGATGCGATTTAAAGACTGAATAGACTCAGAAGTACGAATAAAAACAGGGAGGTTATTCCAGAGTCTAGGTGCTGCAGTTGCAAAGGTCTGATCACCTCTGGAATTCCGCCGAGACCTAGGTTGTTCTAAGAGCATCTGGCAAGAAGATCTTAGTGCTCTCCTTGGGTTATACAAGTAGAGGAGTTCAGTTAGATAGCTAGGTGCCAAGTTGTTCTCATCAAAGTCATGGATTCTAGTGTTCTTCTGTTAGAACTCTTTGTTTTGTTCCTATTGTTTGTAGTTGTTCTTCTTAATCTTAGTAGCTTCCCTTGCATACGAGCTTTCACTGAAGGATTTTTGTACAAAAAAAGTAGCTTTGCGGCTAGTCGTTTGACATATTTGCCTAACAAGTAAAAGATCCCTGGATCATTTCCAGTAAGGAGACACAGATCTGATTGGGGTTGCATCCAGAAAGACATCTGGTGGAAAAATCTCCCATTTCAAACATCCAAAGCGACTTGCTGTAGCAACCCATGTCTGCCAAATATGGACATCACGTCAAAAATCAACGTCAAGTGTTTCAGAGGTTTTTATTGTGTTAGAGCACAGTGATGTGTGGTCTCTAAATCTAAATTAAATCTCAGTAATCAGACTCTGTTTGTACCTGCTTTGCCGATCTGCACAGCCAGTTTAGTTAGCTTCCCCTGGAGGACGGATTTCTCTTTCTTTGCAATGTGTTTTTTCTTCTTCTCTGGTTCTCCCTCACCATTTAGTGGCTGCATCTCCACAGAGCCTCCACCCTTCTTTTCTCCTACAGGAAATCCAAAAGAACGAACAAAAGAAATCCAAACACTTGAATGTGAAAACAGTTACTTAGTTACACATCCAGTTTTTCTCTCGTAAACTGCCCTCAGAAAATAATAGTTTCACTAATAAGCTACTATTAAATAAAAATGTAAAATTCTGTTCAATTTTATTTTATTTACATTATGCAAAATATCAACAATAGTCGTCTCAAGGTGCTGTATATTTTAATGTACAATAATAAAGAGAAACCCCAACAATCAAACAACCCCCTTTGAGAAAGCATATCTGCAGGTGTGTATATATATATATATGCGTGAGGGTGCTGATCCCATCTCGTAACAAGGTTATTAGTGGACAGGCAGGCAGCCAGCAGTAGGCAGGAGAAGAAAGCAGCTGCCAAGCTTAAGGCCAATAATCTTCTTGGGCCTAATCATAGAGTCAGGAGCACCTGCTGCTACTGCTCAGACCACAGGGCCAAACACACTACACCATGTGGGACCACAGGGAGGCAGCGACCATGAGAAAATCCAAAGGAACCAAGAGTCTAACCGAACTACCTATTGTAAACCCACTAATTTCCAACAGTATTTTTTCATTGGAAGTAACTTGCTCAGAAAATAGAAGCTTTTCATGTTATACTGAAACCAAACTATGAAACCAGATGACATAAATCAATAAATTAAATTAGAGGCAAAAAATAAACATCAGAATTCTACTTCTGAATTCAGAGCTGAGGTTATTGTATTTGTCCCTAGAAATCTTGAAATCATGGTATCTAATCAGATACAGATACTGTGAGACTGGACAATTCTGTATGCTGTTCTAAAAGCTCCCTGAAAAGCCTTCATTAGATACAAAACAGTGCAGTGAGAGTACTCACAGGGATGAGAAAAAGATCATATTTCTCTCACATCAATTTCTCTCCATTGGTTCTCTCACATACAAAGTCTTTTAAGGTTAGGCCCCATCATGTCTCTTCTGTGGAGCCAGTTTGGGTTCAGGAGACAGACCTTTCTACTTTTGAAATTAGTCTTTAAATTTTCCTTTCTGTTAAAACTTAGTTAAGGCTAGATGGTCACCATGAACCATCCCTTAAATATACTGCTGTACGCTCAGGATGCTGGTGGACTTGATACAGTGAGCATTTCTTCTCCACTGCTTTGTCCTGTCTCTTTATAGACTGCTTTTTCTCTTCTCTTTCCCCTCACACCCAACTGGTTGCAGCAGATGGCTACATCTCCCAGAGTCTTCACTTTACAATATGAAGTACCTTGAGACAACTGTTGTTGTGAATTGGCACGATATAAATAAAACTACACATCAACAGTAGATGATCATTTTCCAAAGTCTAATATTCAAAGACTACATGTGATTTCATCCAAAGAACTATTGGAAAAGATACTATTATTTTCAGCCTTACCTAAACAGCCTTAAGCAACCAAAACTAAGTGGATTCTTTAACTGATAAGTTGGATAACACGGGATAATTGGATAGTTGGATAATATCAGATATCTGTATTTTTTTTAAATAACTTAGGACTCATGCTTTTAAATTTTTCTATCCACATCATCTTGTGAAATTTAAATATGGGACAGTACTCGGGCCATGACTAATGATGATTCACAGGAGCACAGACTGCGAAAGGCCTCAAGTCTTCGACCCTCATAAATGTAATTGAAGTCACACATTTGACCAAGAGAACTGGGTTCAGTCAAAGAGGGAAGGTCAGTAAGGATGAGGAACCAGCTGGTTTCTACATGGCTCCTCAGGTTCCATTCTCCACAGAACACAGAAACGCATTACACACAGCAACACCCATACTGCCAAAACATATTAACTGGTAACATTAAGGCTGACACATTTATATAAACTGGGATAAATGGACGGATGGACGAATAGAGGTATGGATGCTCTAGAGCTCACTACCACAAGAAGGCAATCATCGAACCAGAGATAGCTTGAAAACAAATTGAAACTCTGCTGTTTAATACAACCTTCACATCAACTCATTCACACACACAGCGATAGCATATTTGTTTGCCTACCTTTCTTGCCTTTGTCTTCTTTTTTGCCTGTTAAGAAGAATCATATAATAGTCGTTAGTCATGCAGCATTGATTTATTCTCCTCCTTCACTACATCCATAAATCTTTTCTGTCCTTCATCACAAAAAATGATTCTTAAATCTGAGTTCATAAACCACTAAGGCTGCTGTGGCAAATGCAAGTATTGAGTCTCCAAAATGAGCAGGTTGTATATAAATTTTAACGGCTGGTTTTGTTGCTAATCCCAAGGAAATGTTGCTTGGTATTCTGTTTTCAGCAGGTGAGCTATAGTCTACATAATCCCCAAAATCAACCTATAACACAGATATATACCGATGTGGTTATTAAAGACCAAGGGGTTCTTAAATAAATTACTTAATCGATTAATCAATTAATTAAAAAGCAAATAATTCATTCATGAATTTCATTTTCATCTTATATTACCACTTCATTTTTCAGGGACCGTGTATAAACAAAAAAAATGAATCTTCTAAGAGGAAAGATGCCTTGTACCATGTTTAGCTACTAGCTAATTTCCATCTGCAGGCCATATATTAATTTTTGTGTAAACACGAAGAAGCAGCACAAATTGGTGCAAATAATTTCATGGGAATGCAGGAAATTAACTGGTTTTCTGTGAGAAGACCAAGTCCATTCTTCTGCGTTTCTGTTGCTCTCGTTAAACCCATGCCTACACACATATATGACTGATGCACATACTCATACATAATGTCACGGCTGGGGCAGCAGTCGTGTGGTGTACTGAAAAAAGGATCCAAATGCAGGTACTGGCTGGGGTGCGAGTGAGGATTTATTCACAGAAGAAAACCAAGGTGAGGGCAGAACAGAACATAAATCTAGACTGGGAAAGCTAACACAAAGGGAGGAGACGAGGAGCAGAGGGACACGGAGAAACACAGACGAGGGCAGAGGGACACGGAGAAACACAGTGAATGAACACAGACGACGCGACGAGGAGCACAGGCAGACACACACTATAAATACACACACCAGGTAATCAGGAAATAGCACACAGGAGGGGCACAGCTGGAACTAATGGGCATAACGAGACACAAACCTACAAAGTAAAACAGGAAACTCACAGACTGTTTTACCACACAAACAGAACACCGGGAAGGACACAGGTAGGGATAAACAGAAACACTAAACACACGACTCAAACCCTAAGAACAGATACAAAACAGCAGAAACTGGAAAATAATAACAATAAACTCAAAACACTGGGTCAACGACCCAGG
>VUQG01042638.1:0-41970 GCA_015106755.1 Etia nguti
TAAGGAATCTTAACTTTGCATGTTTAACAGCTCCCTACAAGACTTCAGACTTAATGGGCAAGAAGATCTTACATTTGTTGTTTATTAGAGAAAAATTAAAATGGAATTTCATGGAAAATCAGTGCTGAGAGGAAATTCCATCTAATTGGAGCCACATGAGAAAAGTGAAGCATCTTGGGACATCACTTCCATTTGTATTGTTTAGCAAAAAGAAATGGGGAACAGCCTGTCTAGTTTGGCTGAAAGACAGAACTCTCTACTGATGTCTTCAAAGATCACAATTTTAAAAAGCGATAAAGCAAATCTTGCTTTTATATAATGAAACAAACACGTTATTAATACATGTGTGATCCTCCCTGACAGAGCCAGAATCGGCATTTCCACCCACTTTTCCCCCCAAAATTAGGCTAACCAGCTGTCAAATGTATCATCATATTTCCAGAACAGGCACAACACATTGGATTATAAACCCCCATGTTCTGCTTACATTTAAGAATTCGTGCCACGCTTGTTCCACTTGTTGTATTTTGTTGACAGGAGCATATCAGTGATGTTCTTAATGCAAATACTAACCTGACGTCCACAAGAGAACCTTTATGCACAGCTATTTGCAAAGTAGACTTGTATTTGCATACACAGCGCTATGGGCTGACCCCCTGTATTTACACTGGAGCTGCAAAAATTAAGTCAAACAAGTTTCGCTCTAGTCTGTGATGTCCATTCTTAACTGTTTTTTACTAGGACCTATATTTTTATGTTTGGGATCTAGATTTTAGATCATAAGATGTTTTGGGTTTGTTTTTTTTTTACTAAAAACCTTTATATTGACTGTAGATTGATTTATAGCTCACTATATATATAGAAATATGTCTTAGTTAAATAAAAGAAGCAACACTCAGGTGTTTGCATTGACACTTTACATCACAAGGCGATTGCCTGTTGAAAGGCAGTCTTGTTTCCAAATAATCAATGTGTCTCAGAAGGACTACAGTTACTCTCATACAGATTATAAAGGGTTTGCAAGTATTGCCACCTACTTTATAATTGCGGACAGATTGTCGTAATATTCCAATTGATCTGGGTTGGTTTGCACTGATGAGCACAACTCGTCTGCGATGTATCTTTCTGCAATAGATGCATCACAACTGCTTGCCAACCTCTTGTATTCTGGTTGTATTCCTATATAAATACACTAAGCTAAGCAGCTATGTTATTTTCTAGTTAAATCGTTGTCTTGCAGGAGCTGCCTCACTATTTGTGGGTAAGTTGATGTGAATGTGAATTTTTATATTCTTATGCAACAACAGATTTGTGATTTTAATCACATTAATCACCATGTTATCACAAACAGATTGTAGGTAATTGCCAAAAGCTGATAGCAGACTGACTCTGTTTTATTGCCATTTTATTGCTCTTTATTGCAGTTCAATTCCGTTGTATTTATACAGCGACAAATCATAACAACAGTCACCTCAAGGCACTTTATATAGTCAGGTATACCATACAGTAATACAAGGAAAACCCCAACAATCACATGGCAAGCCTATGACAAAGAATTTGCATGTCTTTGCATTTGGTTACTGCAACAAGTTTGCAAGTTCAGTGCACCACACATTTACAGTAAGTTTAGTCATGCCACAGAGGAACCACTGTTTCCACTAATGTGACTGTAGCAGAAGCACTTAAGTGGCAGTAAAAAAAATCAACATGTAAACTGTAACTGCTTAACATCGATATTAATTTTTCCAAACCAAACCAACACATTTTGGTTTGGTTTGCAAATTGGCCTGGACTGATTTGTACTCAACAGTGATGGGAAGTGCTGGAGTAGTCATGAATATTGCAACCTGATTTTAGGCGCAGAACATTGGTTCGCACGTAGTGACAATTATTGCTTTGGTTTTACTGACTTTGTTCCTGCACCAGCTTCATAAAAAAAGTTCAAACCAACTCTTTTTGACTTATTAAAAAATGGCCCTTCTGTCCTGTAACATGTAAAACTAATTTACCGTGTCTTTCTTCCCCCCCCAAATAGTGGTGGTTGCTTTAATGGGCATGCTTAAGATTTCTGTTTCTTGCTCGCTTTCTTGGCACTGAGGTGATTTTTCACAGCAAGAGAGCTCAGGCTCCTTAGTTGTGGCCATTAGGGCACTTCCCCTTCATCTTCTTAGGCTATTCTCTTCAGCAGTGTTGGCTGTAAACACACCGACAGAGCTGCCTTTATCTCTTCCCGTTCTGTCCTCACACAGGCGTAGCACAGCAAAACATACACATCAAGCAGCGCAGAACCCGGAGCCAGGAATATGTGTGTCAGAGTGTGACTGCGCACTGCCGCTGTACATTTGTTTGTGCTTGTATGCGAAGTTGGGTGTGTGTTTGAATATCACTCTCAAACGCAAGGAGCCAATTTTTTGCAGCCTTACTTTGTTTCGCCTCTCCAACTTGTGAGTCCAGCATCAGTTTGTAGACGCTAATGATGGCCAGAGGGCGTGAAATGCTCTCTCTATCATCAAACTGAATTAAACATCAAAATTATGTTCCACTCACGGAGTGTGATGAGGCTCCTTTGAACAGGCTAACTGTAAGCAGTTTGATGTTTTCAAATCTGATTACGCAACAGGAGGTGACACCAAATTAGATGGTAAACTTCTTTCAACTTATGTAACAGCGAGCCAGAATCAGACATGAAAAACAGGCTTTTTGATAAGCACTTATCACAAAATAGATTTACTTTTCAGCTCACACTTTACGCTCTCTGCCTGGCTGAAATAATCACAGATATTTATATTCAAACCACAAGCCGTCCTCTGGGTGACCCTCACCCCAGCAATCCACAGTGCAGCGTGCAGGCCTCCCTCTTTGCCTCTTATCCCACTGCCAAGTTTTGTATTTTTGTCTTCCTTTGTAAATGTGTGGAGGAGTCAGGCCGTGCTATTGTTTGTCTGTGATAATAGGCACAAGATCTAATTGAGCAGCGGGTTTAAAAACAGCTGGCAGAGACATTGTTTATGAGCCTGATTATTTAACTCACATACTGGAAGTATGAAAGCTACGCCCTGAAAAATGATTAGTGTATTGTGCTTGCGTCGTTTAACTATACCCAAGATCATAATAGCTTAAATGAACTGGCAAATGACATGTTTGGTTTTTGTCTTTTGGTCCTGGAATAATGGCAGTGTCAACAGAGAAGCCTCAGCCACACAAAGAATAAAACCCAAGCTAAGGGATGGCTAATTAAAAAGATAATAATCAACCTGCAGCAAGACCAAAAACTACGTTATTTGATATTTTAAAACGACTTTTAACACCTCCTTAATTAATCTCCACACGTTCAAAGTGGAAAATTAGAGACACGCGCCGTTTAAAGGAGAGTGAGCTGTTAATGGTGTTCTTTTGTTTCGGGTAAAAACAGCAGGTGCAAAACATGTCAGTCAGTATTCAGCAAGTGTCATTTGGACTCTATATAAATAAAAGAATTCATAAATTGTGCGCCATTTTGCCATGACTTGATAAGAAATTATTTAGCGGTTGCAGGTAAAGGTTTGAGTAGCTTTAGGACGAATAGCAACTACAGAGGCAGAAGAAGATTGGGGGAGATGGGGTTTAAAGGTTGTAGTGTTCCACTATTCTCTTAAAGGTTATAATTTTACCCAAACAAATCACTATGAATAAACATGTACCTGCTCCAAAACCCGTACATTCACCTTTGGTTAAAGGTCTGCATTAAACTCTTTAGGATCTTTGAATTGTTATTATATCGGTTCAAATGTTTTTGCTGTTGTTGGGGTTGTTTTCTTGAGATATGAACTCTTTTAGCTGCTGTCATATGTACTACATTAAAGTCTTTTTCTTCTTTTCATTGGGTGAGAGCCACTAGCTAAACCTTAGCTAAAACTAAAGCTAATCCTCGATGAACCCTCACCTGACTTAGCTACAAAGTCTGCTGTCTCTCTTTGGCAGAGAGCTCGGTGCTGACAAGTCCTACAGCTCACAGTTTACCAAGCCTGTGGTGTTTTATTCGGAGCCTGGGCTCCAATACAAACAGGATTGTGGGAACTACACACAGCATAGATACTGCTTATTGCCTTTGTACATTTTGAAGGTACTGCAGATGCACTCATTTTCTATGCTACAATATACTTTGAAATAATAAAGCACAGCAGTGAGCACACAGTTGTGAACCACTGTGTGCTCAGTTTGTAGGGCAGTGCAGGTCATAGAAATGTAAACACACTTTGATATTGTGTTTTTTCTCTCTTGAGAAAGAATGGCCTTCAGCTGCTGCAGCACTAAATGACTCCACTGTAGGAAAAAAAAAATATGTTACTGATTTCCACTGTTAATGAAAACCATATTATTTTTTGATATACTTTGGATTTTTTCTGGCAATGCGTGCTTGAAACTGTCCTCCTTTTTCAGTCGAAACCAGTCGAGTTGTAAATAAAGGTATGTTACGCTTTATGGTTTTGGAACAGCTAAATACTGCTTATTTTATTTTTTAAATTTCTCCCCTTGTGATATTGTTGCACAATATTCAGAAATAATTCCTTGTCTCAGTTAAAGACCAAACCAAAACACATATCCCAGTGTGTGGAAGACACTGGCAACCTCTCTTCTAGAAGCTGTCGATTTAAAGTCTTACCTGGTCACCTGTCAGGGTAGATCTCCGTGGCTCGCACATTTCACTTCGACCTTAGCCACATTTTCTGCTGCCTTCCCTATGAAATGGAGAAATGTTATGCAAAGGTTGAGCGAGGTGTGCTCGGCAGCTGCTTCCGAGAACATCGAGTTAATAGGTAACTTTGTAACTAAGGTGCGCTCTCTCACTCCCGCCTCTTGCCTCTTTTCTGGCCAATGGCACGGCAGACATGGATGGAGGCAATGTTGTCGTTTTTGCACTGCCAAACCAGGAAGAGGCGGAATTCAACTTATGAGCTGTATTCATTTTTTTTTTTTTTAATATGTAAATACCCATGTTCAGGTGCAACTATAGAATCTAGTCTAACCTGTTTTTTGTTTCTCTAACACTGGTATCATGTTGCTGTAGATACAGTTCCATCAGTAATCATGTAATCTTGTTTGTTACGTGCTTTGTGCGTGACCTCTTCTTGTGTAGTGTACCTGTAGTTTAATCGTAGTTTAATGCCACACCTTCCTATTTAAAATGCAAACTATTGTCCAAGACCACCTGAGATCAGAAAGGAAATCAGGCAAGATACATTTTTTGGGTTGACAAGGAGTCATGTTTATGTAAGACATGCCGCCCACTGGAGAGGACAGACCTCTAAAAGGGTCTGAAAGGGTCTGAAAGGAAAAGCGAGGTGACCCTGAAAACAATAGGGCCACTTCCTGGCCACTCATCAGTGCACCCTGCATCTTTACATCTCCCTTCCTTACTCTTCCTCTTTCCCTCCCTCCCTCCATATGTTCCAGGACGCTTCAGCTGGATGTCTTGGAGCTGATGACATATATGTAGATAGGTTGGGACAGTGAAATGATTGTGTTTTTCCACCACGGCGTCTAGGGGCTGTTTGATGTCACTTTCAGTCGTGCCTTGCGTAAACAGCGTTCTGTGTTTTAGTATATTCTGCAAAGACCTGACCTGTGACTGCACTTGTGCATTGTGGGAAAATCAGTTAAGTGCTGTAGCAGCAAAGAGTTAAACTGTGAAACGGGTGTTGTAAACAATCAGCAGAAACATCTTTCAGTTATTGACAAACACTTCCTGTACATGTTGAGTAGACGTAATATTTAATGTCACATCTGATGATGAACGTGTTCAGTATTTCCTCTCGTTTCAACCGTGCTTTGTTCGTTTCTGTTAAATACACCAGTATATTAACCAGCTAACCACTTACTTTATCTGCTGTTTGACGCTGTAGTACACAGTACATAGCATTTTTTTTTTCTTTAACACTGCTTTCTACCACAGTTTGAAACACCAATGATAAGAACTACAGGAAGGACCTGAATCAGCAGAGAATACATAAGACCACAGAAATGAGCTGAAAGATGTTTAAAGATGCTGTAGGACTGAAACAAACTGCTTCAACAGACTCTGGGAATGAATGAAGTTGTTGTTCAGTGTGAGTGACCTCACCCTGAATCGTGACTTTTAATGTTGTTCATCATGGTGACTCTTTTTTTGCGTGTGCTGTAAAACCTCTACTGCATTTAGCATCTGCTGGATTTGTCAGTAAGCCTGGCAAGCATGTATTTTTCTTTAAATCGCTGTCTTTTGGTCTGAGCTCTATTTGAATTAAGTAACATTTAAATAGAAAAAAGATCTGATTAAAGTTGGGTTTTTTCAGAAACCTTTCCATTTCCATGTGGTTTTGAATTTTATTTTCATTGTCATTCAGAGTTTAGCTCTGAGCCAGTCATCCAAGTCCAAGGACCGACTGCTTCTTCAAAGCATCTACTTTAATCAAGCCCTTACTTAATTCTACCCTGCCTTTAACACAGTCTTTGTTAAAATAAACATATTAAAGCAGCTTTAAATGTTAGCATTAGTGGACGTACACTTCTTTGCTAATGAGATCATTTGTTGATGGCCTATTTCTTTACAATATTGTAAATTGCAGGACGATTTTTCTCAAAGAATGCAAAATTTTATGTGAATAATGAATTTACTCATTATATATTACTCTCCTCTCCTTATTGTAGTTCTGTCTGTCAGAACTTCATTAGTGTTATGCCACAACAAAATTAAAACTCATAAAAGGTTCAGGACAACATATTTACATGCGCAGAAGAAAATCAGTTTGCTCAGAAAAGATCCAGATTTTTCATGATAAGCTACAAACGTTTTGCTGCTAATGCTGTGAGTCCATCTACAATGTAAACAAGGTTAAGGTCATCGGTGGCAGGTCTGGAACTGTTCTCAGACTCTGGATAAGATTGTAGGAGGAGGCCAGGGGCTTTCCCCACTTGTGCTGGCATGGGATGTTTATTCTTTGTCCTCTAAGTGAAGTGTTGGGGTCTGAGGTCATGGCCCTTTCTGTAGGGAAGATGGGAAAGCCTTGGTAGGTCCTTAAAGAGGAGGAAAATAACAACACGTGCTGAACTGTACATAACAATGGACAGTTGGACATGAGGAGGAAGACATATGTGAGAAACAAGCACGCCACTGGCCATTTAGTGTGCAGAAGAGACAGTCGCAGAAAAAAGCATCCAATTTTTGTCCAGTGGGATTGTCTACTCCAATCTAATCTTTCCTAAGTGTAATTTTTTCAAGGCCATGCATACATCTGTATACATTTGTGGGTTTGCATATGTAAGTGTGCTTCACCTGGAAATATGATCATCTGCACAAGGCGATCTTTCATTTTTAAATGAAACTGTTTCATTTTTATTTGAAATTTGCAATTTTGATTTGTCCTTTATTAGAATGACTGCATATAATCACTGAATTAATATAAGAGTAATTCAGGTGTCTAATGAGTTTCTGCAAAAATAGACCCTTTTGTCCTTCTTTCCTTCATATCCTTCACTCTTCTGTAATGACCCGGTTACAGCACGGAGGTTGTGCAAGTTTCATCCAGATTAATCTAATATAAGAGTTTCCTGACTAGCTCTTCTCATTTGTGTGGCATTACATGCCTCGCTGGCACTAGCATACAAAATCAAGATTCTGTTTGACTTGATCTCCTTCCATATCTTGCAGGTACCGTACTGTATACACCGTTAGAGAAGAAATGGATACTCTCAGTATCACTCTCCCAGCTTCTCTCTTTGATTGTGCTGCAGGGTATTTATTTTCTGTTCTTTTACTCTTCAAGGTGAATGAATACTACTTATCAAATGACCTACTGCATGTAAAAACATAAAGCTGAACACCTGCCAACTTTTAATACATTGAGGTCCATGTTTAATGACGTGAATGCTTCCTCTTTGAGAAAAGTTACTTATCCAAATGGTCTGTTAATCAGTAGGTGCTATCACTTTTCTGTTTGTTCTGGATGTTATGGTTGTGTGAATGTGCGACAGACTTAAACAGCACGCTGACTGATAAACGTACTGCTTAAAAATGGCCCCAGTAGCACAGAAACACACCCTCTGTGGAAGTGAAAATATCAGTTGTGTTATAACTCTGTAATGTAGACCTGCTAGTGTTGCAAAATGCATGTAAAAGTCAACACATTTTTTTTTAATAAGCTCCAACTGCGTTTTTCTAATCCCTCTGTGTAAGCTATGAGAGTATTTATGTGAAAAGTGAGAGTGTGGCAGGATTCAGTTATGGCTCAGCAAGAAATCTGACTTTTAATTATAGAATGAAAGACTGCTTTTTCAGGTTTGCCATGCAGAAAAGCACCCACTCTGCTGGTATCCACTTTATTTAGGGTGCCCACTTCTTAGGCTTATACTAATATTAAGGTTTGCTTTGGTTACATTTAAAATAATGTTACATGGAAACCATAAAGAATTCCATTTAGTTCAGTTTTTTTTACATTATACCAATGCACAGCAACACTCAGTCACTCAGTTTGGGTCATGCCGAATAAAAAATTGAGTCTACTTTGAAAATCTTGGTCGTCCTATATTTTGAAATCTGTGCTATGAAACCACACACTCATTGGCTAACAAACTGTCAGTCACGAATCAGTAGCCAATGTGAGTGCTCCCACTCTATTCTCTGTCCCTCTATTTTTTTCAGTGCCATGTTGGTGACAGTGGAAATGCCCATCTCAAGACTTCAAACAAGCTACGTCTATACCCATTTTTCTCTAGCAACTAGAGGTTTTCAATGAGCTTTATATTGTAGGTTACAAGCCCTACAATATTAAACAAACAAAAAAAAGAAAGGGAAAAAAAATACACCAATCAGATGACCTGCTACAAGCAAGCACTTCCTGAGAAAGGGAAGGAAAAACTCCCTTTTAACAGGAAGGAACCTTTGCCAGTACAAGCCCCGGGGAGGGGAAACCATATTCCACAACTGGTTAGGGGTGAGCAGAGAGAAATAGGACAAACGACATGCTGTGGAAGAGAGTTTACTATTGTTTATCTAATGATTAAATGCAAAGTGATGTATAAATGCATAGAGTTTAAAAGAGGTGAGTGAAGAGGAAACACTCGGTGCACCACGGGAAGCCCCCAGGAGCCTAGGCCGATTGCCGCCTAACTAAGGGAGGGTTCAGGGTTACCTAAGTCAGAACGTACTATAAGCTTTGTTCAATAGGCAGGTTTTAAGCCTGATCTTAAAAGCTCTCCTGTTGGTGCCACAGGAGAGGGACCTTAAAGTTGAAGGCTCTGCATTCTACTTTTAAATATCCTAGGAACTGCAATAAAGCCTACAGTCTGAGAGCAAAGTGCTCTATTGTACTATAAGAGCTTTAGGGTATGATTGGACCTGATTTTTCAAGCTCTTGTATGTAACGAGAAGGATTTTAAATTTGATTCTGGATGTAACAGGAAACCAATGAAGAGAAGATAACATGGAAGAAATAGTTTCTCTCTTTCTAGTCCCTGTCAGTACTCTCACCACATTTTGAGCCTACAAATAATAAATGCATGAACTGGTTTTTCAGCATCACTCTGACACAGGATGTTTCTAATTTTAGAGATGTTGTTAAAGGGAAAGAAAGCTGTCCTACATATTTGTTTAATTAAGTCTGTGTTTCTAAACTAAAAAGAACTAAGACATGGAAAAAACCATGCCTAGAAATAAAATTAAAACTGTTTTAAAATTTTTAAAGCTGTGAATATCCCATGCCTCACTCTCCTCTTCCATCTTAAATGTACAGTCTTTTGGTAAGAACGTTGCAGTGTAGCATGGCAGACTTTGTGGATGGGGACCTGCTCCTTCAGTAGATATGAATTACTCCTTCCAGAGCACTCCAAATCTTACCTGCTCGACCTTGACTTCAAACAGCATTGCCAAACCAGCGAATAATTGTCTTTAAAAAATCCCTTTGCATAGCAAAGTGTTGCATTTCTTGGAGGTTCCTGGTACTTTAAAAACTAAATAAAAAGTCAGTTTCCTATAATAACAACACTTTTTTAATTGCGGGGGCATGCATGCTTTGGCACAAGCAGCCATCCAGCTCTCACTTGCTGTGTCCCTCCTTCTCACCAGACGCTGGGAACAAGAAACTATGGCCCCCAGAGCCGTGTGGCTGAGTGTGCATTTGTGTGTATGTGTGTTTGTCGAACAAGCTATCAAACAGGAGCCGAGACCCGCCACCTCCACCCCCGCCATCACCTCCACAGTCCTTTTCCTGCCTGTAGGGTGATTCCTGCCCCTGCGCTCCCTCCACTTCCTTCACACACATATCAGCCTCCAGCAGCAGTACCTCTTCCTGAATCTGGCTCAAGTTCTCTGGATACTGTGGACAAGCAACAACAGCTCATCCATCTCTCTCTGTGTGTGTTTCCATGTCTCCATGCACTCTCTTGCTTTCCCTCTCACTTGCTTTCTCTGCTTGAATTCTCACTTAAAAGGAAGGAGGCCTGAGAATATTTTAACACATCATCTTTCATCATGTTTCCCCAGGTGACACATAGTTGACTTCCGGGGCCTCTGCGAATATATTCTCAACACACATATGCATAAAATCTTACCATCTGGCTTAGCACTCTCAAAACTTCCTATAATATTCCAGAGACATGTTGGCTGTATTCAGTACCACTCCCTTTCCACAATTTCCTCGATGCCCATGTTCCAGTGGGACAGATAGGGCTGCAAATCCTAATTACAGAAATAGACTAACTTTTATAATAATACTGATGAAAAACGAGCACAATATATAGTGATCAAACATGGCTAGCCAACTAATAAATCACAGAAAAATTAAGCATAACAGCCATTCAGCCAACGGTTTAAAGTTTATCACGTTCATACAAAGAATGTGGATTTTAAACAAACCCAATAATATGAAAAAAAGGTGATTTCAGTGCTGTAACCTGAACTGGAACCAAAACTGTGACCAAACCACAGACAGAAGGACAGGAATTTGGGATATAACAAAGCTCTTTTTCTTCTGGGAGTTGTGTTTAAACAAAAAGGTTCAGGCTCTCAGGATTATATGTGACATTTGCCTTTATAAACACCACAGTAACAGCAAAACCATTTTGCCTGTTCTGGAAAATAATCCCCCCTCCCCAACCCCATTTTAGTTATCTGGCTGTGTCTGTTGACTGTCTGAAATCACGTTATCCTCTGTGATCCCATAGTGAACTCAGAGCTTTTTTTTTTCACATTATACCTGCAGGTCGACTCCACGCTGTTATGATTAGGGCTTCCTCAGTCGGATCCAGAGGCTTTCCATAACACCATTAATGAGGTGTGTGCCTGTGTGTAAAGTCCATCTACCTGTTCAGGGTCAGAAGGGGCCATAACATCAACATCCATCAACATCCTGACAACATGGAGGGTTTGGTTGGTGTCAAAATGACAGGTCACTGTGCTCTACAGCTGGTGATGGACCCAGATCACTCTATTCCCATTCGCAGTGCCCCAATCTCACCCCAGCAAGCAGATTGTGAGATTGGGGCTGGTGGTAGGTTGCACACCCTCAGTTCTGGACCATGTTTTCTTTACATCTGATGAATGGGCAGGAAAATAGTATTATTGAAGCTGCAGCTTTTGTAATAGTATCCTAGTAGTACTAGTACTAGTACTAGTAGCGTGGTGTTGTAGTTTAAAAAAATGTTTTATAGTGGTTTTTAAATTACTGACACACATCATCATGTAAGCAAATAATGCATTACACCAAGATATTTGTTAACCCGAGATCATAAATGTTTCAGGTAATGTGTGACAATATATTAACAGGCTTGTTTAAAAATTAATTTGGGGATTTTCTCCAAGCACAAAGTTCAAGTTTTTGAGTTAAACTGTATCTATGAACACAGTGTGAGGTCAGCACACTGTATATGTCACAAAATGATCGACTAGCCTAGTGGTTCTCAAACTTTTCACAATGAGTACCACCTCATAAAACATATGGCTCTTGAAGTACCACCCTTATGACCCACATTAAAGTACAGTAGTATAGGCCTATTTAACACCATATACAATTTACACGAGACAATTTTGTTTCTTATATGAATGTTATTTATTTTAACTGTCAGTACCGGATGTGACAAGTGATAATAATAACTGTACTGCATTAAAACATTCACAGGAGGTGGGATATCCAATATTTAAGTGATGACCTGATGAAACCTGCTTCCGGGTCCAAACTACTCTGAGTTTATTAAGGCTGTTGTGTTTTTAACATGTTTTAATGCTTTGTATCTTGTTCTATTTAATCTGAACAAGCCCCCCAAAAAAGTCAGTGATTACTGTCGGCCTCTCTCGGTTTTTATCATCACTGTTTATTTTAAAGCTCAGTTTTTAAAACCCTACGATGTAACTACAGCCCAGCCCCTGCAGCAATAAATTCATGACTAACCTCATATTGTGGATGGATTATCTCAGTTGTTCTCCTGACTGAAGTTTGGTCCATTTACAGCATCCTGCCATGCAACTGCATTTGTCCCTAACCATCGGGAACCCTCACGTTAACTTTTATCAAGCGGAAAAAAGTTAGCGTTCATCCTCCAGCTTCACTGTGTTTATGTTATGCTAACATAGCTGTGTAGCTAGGTCTCTCATTATTATAAACCAGCTAGTCCAACTTCAGTAACCCTACAAACGCCACTGCTGTTTAGTTTTCTGTCTTCATTTATGTCTGAAGTGATAGCAGAGCTGTACGTTTTAATTTTTGCTGTGACGGTTAAGCTTCCGGATTTTTAGCTTCACGACCCTCCTTCGTGGTTCGTGCACCTCGAAGCTCAGTTTGCTCTTCATGGCGTTTCAGCTGATGACACGAAATACCATCATGTGGTGGCCTCGCTGAATCCGATGTCCACCCGCCGTGTAATGACCCTCCTCCAGGATCCCCCCCATCCAAAGAAAATACACCACTCTCAAGGCGCTGCTGCTGCAGCACTACTTCCTCTCCAACTCAGAGCAGGCCGAGAAACTCCTCTCTCTCTCGGGCCTAGGTGGTGGCACCGCTCTCGAGCTCATGGAGAGCAAATTTGGAGATTTCCCACGTACCACTAGAGAGAGCCCAAGTACCACCAGTGGTATGCGTACCACAGTTTGAGAACCACTGGACTAGCCTATTGAGCAACATAAGTAATTTTAACAGGACAAATGGGTAAACTTGAGTTACTCATTCCTTTATGATGCGGGGTGCTTTGTGAAACATGTAATGCTTACAGTATCATACCATCATGTAAAAAAGAAACTTTTCATGGGGCTCTATGTGGTCCTGTGAAAACCTAAGTGCACCTAATGATTCAATAGCTTGTACAACCAACTTTAACAGTCATCATTTGCTGTAAGCTTTATCAGTCTCTCGTATCCTTGCGGAGGAATTTTGGCTCACTTTTCTTTACAGCGTTCTTTCATTTCACCGAGGTTTGTAGGGATCCCTTCATGCACAGCTCTTTAAGGTCCTTCCACAGAATCAAGATCTAGACTTTGATTGGACCGTTACAACACCTTGATTCTTGTTTTTCACCCATTCTGTTGTATGATCATTGTCTTGTTTTGACTATCAGACAATCTCACATTTAACTCTATAACTTTTTGGCATACAGAGAAGTTCATGCTCACCATAATGACTGCAAGGTACCCAGGTCCTGGGGCTTTGTACTGATATGCTGTGTTTGGCTTTCTTGTGGCCAAACAGCTTCACTTTGGTCTCGTCAGTCCAAAGGAAATTGTTCCAGAAGGAACAATTGTGGCTTGTTGAGATGCATCTTTGCAAAACTATGCCGTGCTGCCATGTTCTTTTTAGAGAGGAGAAGCTTTTTCTTGGCAACACTTCCAAACAAACTGTGCTTTTCCAGTCTTTTGCTGATTGTGCTGTCATCAACTTTAACATTCAACATGCTAAATGAAGTCTGTAGAGTCTGAGATGTAGCTCTTGGGTGTTTTGCAATCTCTCTGACCTTGGGGTAAATTTTTCAGGACATCCACTCTTGAGAACTTAATTCCATTGTGTTAAATCACACCTGAACACTCCAGATCAGAAAACTGCCAAAACTTCTGCTTCAATAGAGGTACTCACATTTGCTGATGATCATTTAATTATGTACATTTTGATTACCTAGCTGCTACTTACCTTCTTAATTCCTATGGAAACTGTAAGGGTGGACTTGGTTTTCAAAGAACTGTGAAAACTTTCTTTTTGACATTTCTGTACATCTTGTAAGTCCTAACCTAAAAACTCTTTTTAAATTTTTTATTTTTATTTTTAAGATTTAAATACCAGTCATGGCATGTTAAGGCTCTTTCTGCCCAGACAGGTTTTATTTTGTGGGAATGGTCCAAAAACAGTCCTGCCAAAGCCAGACTGCTGGTTTTTCATAAATGTGACAGTGTGAACACGACCGATTTTCTTTTTTATGATAGGATGTGATAAATATAACAAACAGCAGTGCAGTGGGCCAGAAACACTGGCAAGAATGTTTTCCCTCCATCAGTGCTGAATGGAAAATTTATTTATATATCCCATTTCATTACACATACAACACAGTCAGCTTTACTTTGTGAGACAAGTGATAGAAATAGAAACATAAACATGGAAAAAATAACAGCATAGAAACATAGACAAAATAAATGTAAGCATGAATAAAAATGGAGAAATTGCAACAAACTATATAGCAAGGGCTGCGAGTGCCCATCAAACATACCACAAACCCCTTTGCCCTGCCAAAATGTGTACGTACGTACACACACACACACACACACACACACACTGCTGCATGTGTACAGAAGGGGACAAGGGACAAAAATACACATTTATACACACACTGGTCTGGGAGAATAAGCTTTTAATGTTGTCTATTGTTGGCCCTAATGACATGCTACTATTACAGTGTACCCTCACATTAATTGATATTACACAGACTCTTGAGGACATATATTTGGAAAAAAAAAAAGAAAAAAGAAGAAGAAGCAGGGACTTGTAATAGCTTTTTAGAAACAAGATAATCATGGCCGGTGCATTACCAGTGATACAGTGATCTTTTATCTGCCACCTTGATTAGAAAACACACTGATGCTCACACTCATACCCACTTGTGTCAAAAGCATTGAGAGGCAGACATTTCTCAGATAGCCAGAAACAATCTGCCAGCTGTCAGTTTATATTTTCTTTCTTTGAAGCTCAAGACACTTACAAATTGGGGTAATAGCATTCTGGTCACATGGTCCACAATAACACAGGAATATCTGGATGGTAATACCATCCCTGCTATCTAAAAGTTAGTCTATGTTATGGCTTGAATTAAACCGTCGAGTTAATGTCTGTATAACTCTATTACAATGATAATAAGATTGCTGGTGGAGCCTGAGGAAATGGGAGGCATAGAAAGGAAGTGTTCCTGTCATGGGCAACTTGAAACCTGAATCATGAGGCCCTAAAACCTGCCAGTAACTCACTTTGTATCTTCCTCCCAAAGGAGAGGGTAGTTTTTGTGTGCGGGTGTGTGCGCATGTGTGGTAAAACAGGGGTGAGTGTCTATACGTGCCTGCAAGCGTACGTTTAGATAAAATGTAGCCCACAACTGCAACTTAGCAACTTTTCCCATCCCATGCTCACCCCATCTACACTGACGTTGTATATTTTTGTAACCTGTCATGTCATTTCCCATCATTCCATGTTTCGATCCATCTGTTGGGAGTATTTACCCCTTAAGGTTACTTAAGTGGCAGCTTTTCTTTGTGAGAAAGTATACAGTGGAAAGCGACAGGAAAGATGGGAGGGAAAGGGAAACGACATGCGACAAAAGTCGAGATCTCATGTGCTGTGATCTGAACTTCTGTCTTCACATCTTTGCTCCAAGGAGGTGAACAAATGTCTCCAGTCACTTTTTTTACAAAAAGATTTAACAGCTGCACCTTTCAAATGTGTTCCTGTGAGTGGAATAACAGATTTGAGTTTCCGTGCTTCAAGTGTTTGCACCACATGTGTCTGGCTAAAGTCACAAATGGTACCAATTTGCAGCATGTTTTGATTGTACATCAGATTTCCGGTTCAGATACCATTTTTGGATACGTGATTGCTCCTCGATGCAAGTGTTGTAGAAATAAGCAAAGCGTCATATCTGAAAAATGTATGTCAATTTGTGGCTGAGCAGTCGCAGCAACTTTCTGACCCCTGCTGGGTTAAAGTCTGTGCCAAAAAAACAAAACAAAAAAAACTTCAGTTCTTCATTTCTTCACATAGTAAAGAAATACAAATGTTATAGTAAATCTGTGGTATTTTTGGATATTGCTTCTTTTTTACTGAGTCGTACAACAGATTTAAACTACAAATTTGTTCTTTTGAAAGCATGAATTTATGTCAATAATAATAAATCCTCACTTACAACAGGAATGATCCAGGGTCTGAGTCACAGCTTCATGCAAACCACAATTGACCAAGGTTAATGGTGTGTTGGGCATGGATGACATAAAGCATACATGCTACACTGCACACACAAGCTATTTTTCCTCACATGGGGTGAAATAAGCAGACGTGCATGGGAAAACTGGAAGAATGTTTATTTATATCCAGCTATGTGGCACATGTTTCACTAATACCAGATTGCACTCCCTGGCCGCTTTGTTTGGTACACCTGTTCAACTGCTCATTAGAGCAATCAGCCAATCTCATTGCAGCAACTCGGTGCATTTTGGCATGTAGAAATGGTCCAGATAACCTGCTGAGGTTCAAACTGAACATCAGAATAGGAAAGAAAGGTCATTTAATGACTTAGTGTTGCAAGGTTGGTGGTGCTAGATGGGCTGGTCTGAGTATTTCAGAAACTGATGATCTACTTGTGATTTTATACACGGTTATCTGTAGGATTTAAAGTTGGTCCAAGAAAGAGAAAATATACAGTGAGCAGCAGTTTCCTGTGCAAAAATGCTCTGTTGATGACAGAAGTCTAGAAAGGCACAATAACTCAATTAAACACATAAAATCAGAATATTCAGAGGAGCGTCTCTGAATACATAGCATACTAAGCCTCGAAGCAAATGTGCTACAGCAGCAGAAGAGCGCACTGGTTGCTGCTCTCGTCAACTAAGAACAGGAAACTGAGGCTACAGTTTGTATGAGCTCAGAAAAATAGAAGAATTTGAAAAATGTTGCCTGGTTTGAAGAGTCTCAATTTATGTTGCCATATTTGGATGCTAGCGTCAGAATTTGCCAAAAAGAACATGAAAGCATGGCTCAATCCTGCCTTGGATCAGTGCTTTAGGCTGCTGCTGGTGGTGGAGGATATTTCAGTGACACATTTAACACCACTTGGTACCAAATGAGCTTTGTATAAATGCTACAGTCTGCCTGGATACTGTTGTTTGATTGTGTCCATCCCTTCATGAGCACAGAGTACCCATCTTTTGATGCCTGCTTCCAGCAGAATAACACCATGTCACAAAGCTCAAACTGGTATTTTGAAGATAACAGTGAGTTTGCTTCAATCTGAGTCAATAAAAAGTCAAAGACTGACTGTGACACTCTGTGGGTCATCCATATTAAATTCAGTTCAATTGTCAGTTCAGTTTTATTATTTTGGTGGCAAATCACAACACAAGCCAGCAATTGGTGACAGTGGGAAAGAAAAACTCTCTTTTAACAGGAAGAAACCTCCGGCAGAAGCAGGGTCAGGGAGGGCCGGCCATCTTCTGTGTCTAGAAGGGGACGAGGAGGGAGACAAGACTGTGAAAGAAAACCAGGGCTTAATAATAAGTAACGATTAAATGCAACAAAAAAAAAAGGTGAGTGACAAATCAAATATCCATAAGACACTGTAGTGTCTACGGTGTGTCCACGCTGCATGTGTATGCATTTGTTTTCTCCCTGTTGTGAGTGTGCTGTCATATATGAGTGCACAGCTCCGGCAGGAACTATTGGAACTGTATTTAGCTCTTCTAATTCCTCCATTATCTCAATACGCAAATTTTTACTTACTGGCTTTATGGTACATTCCAGACCACCTTTATAATCAATACTCTTTATGCATTCTCTGATCTGTGAAACGAAGGCTGTAGAATAAAAAGCCCTCTCAGTTATTTATTTATTTATTTTTTTAAAGTTGAAAGCTGAACACCTCTCAGTTCCACTGGAACATGATTGGCTTGCTGCCCATTTTTTCTAAAGTGAGTGTGAAATATAGCTGGGATAATTGTGCTGACAAACTGAAAGGTTTACACACTAAGTGTTGGAAATCCTGCTTTTAAGAAAAAAACTGTTGAGAGATGATCTGTACGAGAGCGTAAACACGTTTAAAGCCTACGCTGAAGTAGTGCCGTAGAGTTATCAGCCCCGTGGAGCTCATTGTCTTTGGGGAAATTCGACTTGATTCAGTGGAGGTATTTAGATTCTACCAATCACATCTGACAACACATACACAAACGCCCTAACCATGCATGATTTGCATCACTCTAAACATCCACAATCTTAAGGAATGTTTATGAGAGAGAGCACAGCTTATGGTAAGATGAAGGTCAGGGTGGGTTGTAACTGCAGTTGGGGAGGAATCAAGGGGGTTGTTTTAGGGGGCCTGAGAGGTGTGAGTGACACTCTTGCTTAGGCTCCCAGGGCCCAGTAGGATCAGTGCGTGTGGAGCCAAGCCAGCTCGCCACACAATGAGGGGAAATGGGAATTTAATACAAACTTTCTCACAAAGTCTCTCAGACCTCCCGCCTCTGTTGCCGGTTTAACTTCCAGACACCCCCAGCCTCGCAATCACCACCCCCTCCACCTCAACCACAACAAGATGTCAGAAACCTCTAAGACATGTCGAGCAGCGCGCTGCCATGAATTTACCACTTGACGCTATTTAAGTGGCACCCTCCCCACAATTTTTCTTCTGACTACAATAAATAACATAAATATTAAAGCTGACAATAACATGAGTTTTAGACACACATTGCACACTGCTCTTTAATTTTTTAAGGTGATTCACACACAATTACAAGTTTGCACAGTATATATGGTTAAGAAATATCACATCCTCTGTTACTTGCTGTGCACAACTGTGCACAAAGACATGCCATTGTTTGTTGCGCTGTTGGTAATATTGTTATTTTGAACCTGGACAGAAGACCCACTGAGCCGTGTCTTTGTCTGGTAGTGTCATTAAACGAGTGGCTTTGTTTTTCCACAGTTCATAATTACTGTGGAACAACAAAAACTAGTGGATACAATGGCTTGTGTTGGGTGACCAAAGATAGATGGCTCCAGTACTACATGCTTACCGAACTGCATTTCCTTCATTTTTACACACAAACAAACAATATTCTGTTCACACATGCAGTTACACTACATATGCTTTAAATCGGGGGTTTATTCACTCAGTGTTCCATCATAAATGGATATATACAGCATATCTTTGCACAGATACCAAAACACACACTGCACACTGAGGCATCTGTGTTGACCTAGCCTTTAGTCTTTTCCCTTCTGGCTTCCTATAGTGGCTCCACCAAGCTGTGTCTGCAATACGGAACTTTTTTCTGTCCTTGAACTCCTTCCTTTCTGCACGCCTCCTCAGTTGTTTCTCTCAACTGCAATGACATAGTTTGCAAGACTCTGCAAAATAAATATATGAAGAGAAAATGAATGAAAAAAGGCTCACGAGGGTGTGCAAAACTAGTTTAAAGGTACACTTTGTTGCACATTGCTCTACTGTAAACTTTACTGTTTGTCTTCCACAGCAGTAAGAGCCTGTTCATGTGACATTTCACTATCACTGCTCTCCCTTATTCTGAAGCAAGTGCAGAGGAAATAAGAAGTTCTGATTTCTGTGCAAAACAGGTCACACTAACAGGACAAAAGGACCATGCCTCCCAGAGCCAACTGTGAACTTCACAGCCTTTTGTTTGCCACAAGGCCAAAATGGAATCACTGTAACATGTAGGCAAAACAGTTTGAACCTGTGTGTAACCATTTCAACTTTTGATTCCCCCCCCCCTAACTTGAATCAACAGCACATCTCTTTATTCTGGATAGTATTTTGACGTTGTATATCGTTTTATTTATCCATTAAGTATCAACACTTTCCAAAACTTATAAAATTGCTGTCTTTGTGTTTTTTAGGGAAACAATACAATAGAATGTTCCTTGCAGGCTAAAACAGCCCGTGTGTGCTCCCGAAATTGAAAACAGGAAATCTCAAACAATAAGAAGTTGTGTCAGGTTGTCTGAAGTTGCAAGGAAACGTTAAAAAAAAAAAAAAAAAAACCCCACCACACAAGTCCGACAGTTTTTGTGGAGAGAATTAGAAAAGGCGTTTTCAGTTTTTCCCAAATGGACGTAGCAAAGTGAGAGCACTTTTAAAAAGTTGGGGTCTGAATAGACACAACAAGCATATTGTTCATCATTTCCTGAGGCTGAATGATTGTGAAGGAAAGAGGGTGACTGGCCATAAAAGCTACAGGGATTGTGCGCTACTCATTGAAGTGAAAGAACAAAGCTGTTGCATTTGGCAAAACGGGATTTTGGCTGCCGAAGTATTCGGTATCTGCACAAGTCGCATCAAGGGCAGCAATTAGGTAGAATGTCCGCCCTGGAAGATGTATGGGAGGTGCAGTGTATAGTAGTCAATATATTTTAATAAAATGCATTCATAACTCCTCAAACAGTGTATATTTTAAAATGCTAAATAGCTGAAATTTGATGGTTTTTGTTGTTGTTGTTGTTTTGTTTCTTAAGATGTGCCATGCATTTCTTACCACAGAGAACTAAACCACTCCCGGAACAATTTTAATGAAAATTATGAAAACACCTAAAAAAAAGTTTCATCCTAAATCCATCGTGCCACAGAACAGCTGTTTTACTTCTAAAACATTATGTTCAGTGTATGCAAAACCAATCAGACGAGTGCTTAACGTCAGTATTGTATTGGAACAAAAAGTGACAAAGTTTGAAGTCATAAATACACTAATCGGGGATCGGGGAGGTCTGGAGCGCCAGCAGTCCTCCGCTGTCTGGTGACGCTCTTCCTTCCTTTCCCACCCAGAGAAAGCTGGGCTTCACCAAAAGTTAGACTCTCTGCTTAGAGTGACAGTAGAGTGATCTCCTAAAACCAGCTGGTTACCGACGAGATTTTACAAACCGAACGGGAGAATTGGAGGCTTCGACGAGTTATGCGTAAAAAAGCGCACCGTCGTGACGCAGCGTCACCGTTTTGGATGCAGAGCTCACCCTGAAAAAAATCGCACGCCGGCAGTTGATTTCCAGCTTTCCCCAATGAGGATTACAAATACCACGATGATTCTGTGGGTGTTTGCATTGTGCTTCTTTACTTTATCAGGTAAGAGGAAAGCTATTTCAAAAGCTGTGTGAGTAGCTTACGGACGGAGCAATATTTTCGAGAAATCTTATATTAAGGGGGGGAAAAACTAGCGTACAAGCTGTACCGAGATAACGCAACTTTGATCCACTTATAGTTTTTAAGCTATTTCTTTTTCTATGTCTGAGACCCTGTCAGCACAGAGTGTAGATGTATGTACCCTCAGGGAATAAGGAGCTCATCCATGTTTCCTTCCATTGTTCTGTGGATTTGGGGCTCACATACCAGGGAGAAGGAATGCTGGGCAAACTCATGTTATTGGATTTGGCACTTTCGTTAAAGTATTATTCCAAGAGGCGTTTGTGTTTGAACACAAACCCCAATCTGCAATTTTAAGTCGAATGACTTAAAATGTTGTATACAGCGCTTTGAGTACTCCGGGAGAGTAGAAAAGCGCTATATAAGAATCAGTCCATTTACCATTTACCATGATCCATTTTAACGCAATATGATAATAAGGTGGTATTAACAGAAAAAAGAGAGTAACAAACAATTTTCCCTTTGATTCAATATTTATTCCATGTGTCTGATAGATGAGTTTTATGAAATTAAGTTGAGACAATCATCTTTAATTTAATGCAGAACTTCAAATCTGACACTTGATAAAAACTAGAATAAAACAGTAGTTCTACACTGCTAATGACTGAGCACTTTAACAGCTCCAAGATGACCATGGAGCAATTTAATAATGTGTACATTACAAAGGAAAAACAATACAAATTTAAAAAAAAACAACTATGTAAACATGTAGTGTATATATGTTCTGTCACTGTCTGACTCACTTAACAGCAGATTAAAAATTATGGGTCTTCCCCCTGAAAAGACAACTCTCCATCTCCCTGAATAATTAAATAAGGTTTGTTACACGTGATGTTAAAAAAACTCACACTGCTGCCTTACATCAGAGAATGACTAATGCTCTGTTCTACAGATGCTGTGATCGACCTGACCATGTTCTCTACAGCCATGATCAGAACCCCCCAGAACTTCTCCATCTCTTGTATCAATGGAGAGCGCAACTCTGCCCAGGCCGAGTTGGATATTAACAAGGACAACAAAATCCTCATGTTCTCCAGTACCCCACAATATAAAGTCCACAAGTCCAGAAATAAAATGGTTGTGGCCAGAGACTTTAGTCGCCTAGAAAACATTGGCATCTTCTACTGTGAATCTTCTCAGGAAGTTCCTCCAGTTGAAAAGATCACAATGATTAATAACTTTGACAACGGTGTGTTTGCACGTCACAAAACAAGACTTTCTTCAGAGAGATTTCTTTTATTGCTTAAATCTATTACGCATGAAATACATGTTTAAATGCAACTACTTTCAAGGGTATGCCATTAAAAAAAAAACAATAACAGCATCTTTGCTCCTTACAACAGATTTCGTTCCAAATTCCCTCACACTGATTGCTAATCTAGGTGAGACAGTTCACCTCACTATGCACTTGCTCAGCACCCAAAAGAGAGATGTGACCTGGAAGTACAATGGTGAGTCAGCGTATGCAACTCGGTATAGAGGAAGGAAATTTTTGTGCAAACGCAGGCTCATACAATGATGTTAATGTTGTCGACTGTTTTTTGTAGGAAACTACTTTTATATGACACACTGGAATGATGTGATCAATCAAACGGCTGAGCTAACAGTGGAGAATGTAAAACTTGACAATCAAGGTATCTACAGTGCCAGCTATGTTGGAGACAGCCCTCTCAACGGTGCCTGGATGAGGCTCATTGTCAGAGGTTTGCTGGGTCTCTCACACACACACACACACACACACACACACACACACACACAATCAATCGGTGTCAGATTAAATCAAGGGTTTTGTAGCATTTTTTTGGCTCAGATGTGCAGCTGAACTCACATAGGATTACACAAGACATGCTAAAGTTGACTCGGTGCACGTTCTGCTAGACTGATTGAGATGCACGAGGTTCCTCAGCTCAAAATCTTTCTATTTAAATGGAAGCTTGTGGAAATCGGAGTTACTGTTAAATACCACCCTACCCTAAACTGTGAATTCACTATAGGCTACATCTGCACATTTTATTTGGCAAGGCATGTGCAGCACATATGTTTCTGTCATTTCCTTTATCTCAGTACCCCAAAGAAAAATTACAGCATTAACACTATCTCCACCCTCCACCTGCAGCTGGCTTCTTCTTTTTGTCTCAACCAGATGCACATTTTACTGTAATTTAGCATGCATTCTGTACTATTTATCTTTTTTTTTTTTTCATTTAAATAGGTCACATGTGCTTAAAAAATATCCAAAACAGAATATAAATACACAAAGGGCGAAATACATGTAAATGCTATCGAAGGTGTTTGAAGTCTCTTTGCTGTTCTAAGTAAAGAATCTGTGTTTCTCTGCAGATTGTCACAGTCAGAAGTGGGGTCCTAACTGTATTAGAGATTGTCGAGAGTGTCTTAATGGAGGCGTGTGTCATGAAACGGACGGAGACTGTATCTGCCCTCCAGGATTTATGGGAACACGCTGTGAGACAGGTTTGTACTCTACTCAGGCAAACATCTGCACAAGTATTGTATAGGAGAACCTTCTGTTTGTGAATGAGATCAATAAAAAGGGAGCTAGAGGAGCAGGATAAAACAAAAAGGGTGTGTGCAAGGTGAAAAAGTAGTGTTAATAAGTCATATGAATTATGTTGACTCAGTTATAGGTTACACATTTGGAATAAATATGCACAATCAGAGTCAAAGCCTCGTAGTCTGACTCCTTAACATAAACAGTACCAAAAAGAGACAGACAGACTTTAAAGGGAGACGCCAGTGTGGAGCCTAAGGTTGAAAAATGAATCGGCAAAAACACTGGCAACCGCGTTAGGCTGATCAAGTGAGGCCGAGGAACGTGCGCTGTCTAAAGCATTAATATAGCCTCGCGCAGAAACGCTAGTTTACTGTTGTTCTGAGGAAATTATTCCTTGTAGGATCAAAGCGATGCTACTTTGACTTTTTAGAGAAAAGATGAAAGTTTTTGAGTCGAAATTACTTGCACGTAGTCTTAGATTTATTACCTGAGTTGAAAGTTAAGCAGCCATTAGAGTGGCAGATGTTTTAATGGTGTTTGTATCACTAATCAGCCTCTGTGCAAATGACACTGGTTAACAAAAGATTGTGTATTATGGAAAGCACCTTGGGTCACGTACTCTCAAATGGCAGTAACTGTACAAATATCCATAGACTCTATTCCTGTCATTATCAGTATGTGGTAGCTATTTTGTGCTACATGTTTTTCTGTATGCACTTTATTGTTAGGGTTAATATATTTAAGCAAACCTGCTTTGGTATGTAGCATTTTTCAATATGGTAGGGTTTGTTTGTTTTTTTTAAAGAAGTTTCATGCATGAAGCATCTGTTTTCATATATCAATCAATCAGAAAAAAGAACTCGCTAAATGCTATATTGTAAACACACATTAAAATGGGTTCACTCATTAACCACTGGTAGAAAACTAGTAGATTATCGAAATATAAACATATATAAATCTGTGTTTTTTCACATTTGCAAGGAAAAGGCATTTGTGGGTTGAGCAGAAGAGTTGAGTACATGACTTGCGTCCATGAAAAATCCTCTTCCTCATGCTGGTCACAATCTTGGTCACATGCTGCTGTGGGATGTCATCCCACTCTTCAACCAGTATTATCTCCAGAGTCAACCGGTGTGGCTGTTCTCGCCACTCTGGCACGAACAGCACGCCCAAGTTGATCTCTCAGTTGTTCAATTGAGGTCAGGACTGCCGGCAGGCCACTCCATCCTCTCAACTCACAAGTTCTGGAGTTAGTCTCTTATTAAACCCACTCGGGTGAGCGCTGTCATCTTGAAGGACAGAGTTTCGTCTGTCCTTCAAGATGGGATGGTCTTGTCTGGCATTGGCAGAGAGGAGTTTTGGGCACAGCTCACATACTCAACTCTGCTGCTCAACTCATAAATGCATAAATGCATTTCCTTATAAATGTGGCTCAATTTAAGGTCAAACGAACAGGCTTTTCAACATAATTGAACAAACATAAATTTCCTAAGTTGGTCATGATAATTTTAACTTCTATTTGGTGAAGTTCATAGAAAACTACATGTGAGGTACACTGAATTTAAATCTGTCACTAGTGATACCTGAAGGCAGCAAATTCTACAAATTCTACAAGTTCTTGGCAGTACAGTGACGCATTTAATGCAACTGTGAAACCAAGGGGAAAAAAAGAGTTTCAGAGTTTTAAGGCATGATACCGCAAAACATGAGGAATTTAAACAAACAGATTTGTGATTTTTTTTTTCTTTCTCTGATGACTTGCAGCCTGCAGAGAAGGAATGTTTGGTCAAAACTGCCAGGAGACATGTGGTTCCAAGTTGAACTGCAGGGGGCTTCGATTCTGCCTACCAGACCCCTATGGTTGTTCCTGCGCCAGCGGCTGGTTTGGGAGCCACTGTGAGAAAGGTACGATACATCATTTAAATAAGATCATCTGTTTTCTTTTTTTTAAATTGTCATTTTCTTTTAATGGAGTTTCAATAAAGTGATCCGAGGTTTTGTTTTCTTCTATTCTGTTGTCAGCCTGCCATAATGACATGTATGGGCCAGACTGCAAGTTTAGCTGCAAATGCCAGAACGGAGGCGTCTGCAGCCGTTTCAGTGGATGCCAGTGTCCCAGAGGGTGGAGAGGACAGCACTGTGAGAGGTCTGGTAGGTATCTTAACAGTTACAGTGATATGCATGTTATTTTTTTTTTTTCACTATTGCAATTTTATTTGCATTCTTCTTCTCACCAAGTATTGTATATAGACCAGCTATGCAATTTAATAAAACTGTTGCACACACCACACACAAACCATAATGAATGACTTAACTGAACAAGTTGCTCTTGAATGTGCAACCTTTTTTTTTAATGTTAAGGCTCAAACAGCCTTTGTATTGGCACCTGAATTTGTCAAAAGTGTGTTTTTCCTATTTCATCACACACAAAAAGTACAACCACTAGGGGATGTGATTTCAAAATTTGACCAATGGGTGTACTTATATAAATGTTTTTACAAGCAGAGTTGCTGCTTTTAGGATCTCTTTCCTTTACTGTGCTCATTAGTGAAGCATAATTTTTGTGTCTTTTTTTTGCTATTCCTTTCTTTTCTTGTTTCCTGTCCCATCTCTCTCTTTCCATCTTTAGACTGGGCTCCTCAGATTTTGGACTTGGTTAGCAATTTGGAGTTGAATCTCAACTCCAATGCCATGATCCTTTGCTCAGCCACAGGGAACCCCCTGCCCAGTCACAACAGCATTGAGCTGCGAAAGTTGGACAGCACAGTACTAAAGGTAGGAAGACCAGCAGTTGCCAGCAGCACTCTAGCAAGGAAAACTCACAGTAAGCCTGAATACAAGAGTGTTAGTTCAGGCTGAATATCTTGGCAGACCTCCGTGTCGGGCCATATCAGCTAATGGCTCACCTGATATCCTTCTACACATTCATCTGCACTAAGTTACTATGTGATATTTGCCAAATTCTTGCTTGAGCTGCTTAATGGCTCAGTCACATTAGGGTAAAAGCAGGACAGCAACCTCTGTTGACTAGGAAAAATGTATGTGTTTGCTTGGTGATTACAGTGATTTTTTATTTTTTTTGCATTCAACAGCTGATTACAAGTAGTTGCAGCAACCAAATAGTCATCCAGTTGGAGGGAAACATGCCTCCAAACTATCATGGTTTGAATCAGAGTGACTGCAATCACTCTCAGACAGACTGTTGAACATTTGCAAATAACTGCTGCCTAATTAATAAACACAGACTGTATGCCAAGACTCTGCAAACCATTTTTTGCCAACCTGCTTTGCAATCCAAAAAGTGTCTCTTTTTCATAGGAGACTCAGTTCAACTAGTTGCTAAATGGTTATATTGTGGTTATATTCCTAAATAAACAGTTTGCAGTTAAATCATTACAGCAACTATGTCACTGTAAGTGGAGGATTCTGACTGGACGAAATGTAAGCGGTTAATGAGAATTTCAGTTTATTATCAATTTCTGCATTAGAAGATGGCAACAGATTTGCAATAGATGGTAACGTATTTGTGGTTTTTGCTAATTTGTCACAGTTATTTACTGTATAATGGCCAACTTGAACCCATTTAGTCCCTTATTGTCATTTTATCACCCCAAATTCACTTTGAAGATAGCAGCTGACTGCGGGTGGTCACAGACCTCGATGCAAGGCTTGTGTCGTGGTTTACAACTTTCCTGTAGTGTGACTGTAGCATTAGCTTTTCCACACTTTTTGCGCATCTGCAAGCTGCTTTGTAGCCCACTGCAACCTAAGCACCTCCATCTGATGTTACTAATGTCTGCACTATTCTGTAAAAAGGTATGGAAGTCCTCCAAAAAGTGCCATTCTTCCAAATATGGACTACTGCAAGTGGAAATAATCTGTTTTGATTATGCTGAATAAGGAAAGATTCATTCAGGACCAAAATTAACTAAAAATGTAGGTCTCGGTAGTCAGGCTGAGGTTAACTGTAAGGCCACACAGCATAAGTGATAGAAAGTGACATAGCTGGGCAGCTATATAAATGATCAAAAAATAGTTACGTAATTTCTTATCGCTTACAAATGACTGTTTCAGATAAAAAATAAACTATTAAAAGCTATCATCTACACAACAAAAATATAGAATTTGTAAACTCTCTGTCTGAAAAGTAAAGAAAGTATAAAATAGAACAAATGAAAGAACTTTTATTTGCTGTTTAAACTTTGTTTTTATGTCCAGCCTGATGAACGCAAGTTCGAGTCATGTTCTGAGGAAGTCAGCAGCACAATGGCCTAACCAGATAAGGCTGTATCACTCCACAGTGCAGCAGTACCATGTTTTGCCTTTAAGTGATATGTTCAGTTTCTGTGTTATTGTTTCTTCGCTGTTTCCTTGATAATAGACACACACTGTTTAAAAAAAAAAAAAGAAAAAGAAAATTGGACCACCATTTCCAAAAAAAAAAAAGAATTTTCTCAAAGTGCTGGAAAAAATCAAAATGATCCCAGCAGATGGATCTAGAAAAATTTTTTTGCAACATATTTCATTGCCTCCCTGTGTTACACATTTTATTTGCAGGCTTCTCGCACTGTCATGGACTCAAATAGGAGCACAGCTGAATTTGATATCCATAACCTGAGCGCTGAACAAGGAGGCTTGTGGGAGTGCAGGGCGTCCACGGATGGAGGCCAGGACTCGCGCCTATTCACCCTCACTGTTAAAGGTGTGTGATTTATGACATTTTAAAGTTATGTACAGACAGGTGAATTTCAAAATAACTTAAAAAAAAAAATCCTGTTTCTTTTCAGAGCCCCCGATGCCCATTACTCCTCCCAAATTGCTGGAAAAGAGAAGCAAGCAGCTGCTGGTGATGCCAGTGTACACCTATGTGGGAGATGGCCCCATCATCTCAATCAGAGTCCTCTACAAGCCTGTGGAGAATAAAAATGAAGACTTGTGGTCCTCCATCATAGGTATACGGGAAAAACATATTCATGTAGTCATGCAGTCAGTCTTTATCAGAAAGAAGAGCAATCACAGATAATTACTTTTTTTTACTTTTTCTTTTATTGCATTGCAGCAACAAAAACAAATATTGCGTAAATCTCTGTTATTTCGGCACACACTCAGTTCAGCCAAAGATATAATGTATTAGCTAAAGCAAGAAGCATGATTAGAGCAACAGATTGCACAAATGTAAAATAAAAACTGTTCTCAATGGAAAATCTAAAAAAGTTAAAAAATAATAAATTTTATTTGTTAAAAAAACAACAACAATCGGGTCTATAAACAAAAGAGATCTTCTCAAAGACTGGACATCGTGTTTCGTTAAGTTTGAGTTCACATCTGTTTTTCACGTATCTAAAGACAACAAATGTTAAACATATGTGTTGAAGTTCATGTGTTTAATTTTATTTAAAACACTTCAGACACTTTGTGTTTATGCTCAGTAATCCTACTCTAAAACAGAATGAAAACTTTGGCTCAGCAGCCTATCCTAAGTCAATTTTCCTTTCAGTTTATAGCGACAAAGAGCCTATCACGCTTATGAACCTGGAGCCCTCAACACGCTACTACGTCAGTGTCCAGCTGAGTCGTCCTGGGGAAGGAGGAGAGGGGGCCCCGGGGCCGCAAGCCATAATGGAGACCGACTGTCCTGGTGAGACCTGTAGATAAATGTTAGAGACCACACAAACTTTGGACATGTGTATATTTATCTGGAAAAGTTGCCTGGGAAAAAATGTCAATTTTCCTGACCACAGAACTTAAGCAAGCTCAATTATTTTAAGTCTGGTTAGAGTAATAGTGAAGTGTTTTTCCCATGCCTGACTCAAATTTAGAGCAAATATAGAAAAATGCAAGTGGAATGATTTATGGTTGTTTCTTTTAAAAACAACAACAACAAAAAAACGGAATACCATAGAAGGTATTAAAAAGCATAATTTTTTATCGGCCTATTAGAAGTCACAACCCCGTTTAAAGCAGTAACAACCTGTATTCAAGAAGCAATAGCAGGTGTATTCCTAAGCGAAGGCTGGGCAGAGGGAGAGAGCATATTAGAAAGAGCAAGTGCAGAAAAAAGAACATGAACAAGTGCTTGTTTTGAAGTGCAGTTAAGCGTAGTTCTACTAAGCTTGAGTCTCTTACAATATCTGAGGTCTGCGTGTGAAATGGATCTAAAATGATCTGTTGATGATAGTTTATGCCTGTCTCTTGCACAAACATAAACTATTGACATTAGTGTAAATTTTGGAAAAGCAACATTAAATAGATTCTCCTGGCTGGAAGTGAACTGAGGACGTTCCATTAATGTTTAAGTCAAAAACTGGAATGGAAAATGAAACAAATAAAACCGTGCATCAACAAATACTGGATTTATCTTAGCCATTCGTCTATTTTATTTTGAAATGTACTGCCATAAAGGGACTTGAAGTCTACCTTTTGGAAAAATATAACTTTCTGAGCCAGTTAATCACGCACAAAAGAACACAGTAACGAAGTCCATATAAATGAGGGGCGGAAAGCAGACAAACACAGCGCTCTTTAAAGCTAGCGTTGTTGTAAACTAACTGCTGCTGACCCCGTTTCTGTGAAAACTCAAATTAACATCAAGAAAATCACTTAGCATCCATCAATTAGGATAAGTGAGTAACACTTTAAAATATGATCTGCAACTAAGGGCTTAATTCCCTTGTGATTAAATGGAATTTAAATTATTTTATTTTAAATTATATTGTTATTATGTTACTTACAAATACTTAAAAGCAGGTGCACTAGAATTAGGGGGTTCAAATTCATTTGTAGTGAAAAAACCCAACACAAAACAATACATCCCCGTCTAACTTACTGTAAGTATGGAGTACTTTTAAGGGCACGGGCCATATTATGGAGTGGGTTAATCTTGCCTTTTTACATCTTTATTTAATATTCTTTATATTGGTTGCATGATAGATGTATTATTATTCAACATTCCCTTTTACTTTACAAATATGATTGTGTATAAACTGATCTCCTTTTTAAAATTTTCACTGTTCAAACATAACTAGAAAAATATATATATATATACACAGCATTCTTCTGCTTGGCGCTGATAGATAGATAGATAGATCTATTAATCCCTCGGGTAGGTTCCTTCAATGCTGCAGTAGCTGTTTTGGTTTAGGGTGCCTCTCACTATATACAACTCACCGACCCTGGATCCAGCAAAACAGCCCAAGACCATCACACTTCCTCCTCCAAGTTTGACAGTTGATGCCACACACTGTGGAACAATCCTTTTGCCTACTCGATGGCACACCAAGATCCTGCGTGATGAACCGAAAATTTTCAAATTTCATCCATCCATCCGCTTAACCTTTTCAGGGTGGCAGGGGGTGCTGGAGCCTATCCCAGCTGTCTTAGGGCGAAGGGCAGGGTACACCCTGGACAGGTCACCAGTCTGTCGCAGGGCTAACACACAGACAGAGACAACCATTCGCACTCACTCCCGCATTCACACCTATGGGCAATTTAGTGTTTCCAATTAACCTCCTCCCACTAATTCCATGTCTTTGGACTGTGGGAGGAAGCCGGAGTACCCGGAGAGAACCCACGCAAACACAGGGAGAACATGCAAACTCCACACAGAAAGACCCTAGCTTGATGGTGGAATTGAACTCAGGACCCTGCTGTGAGGCAACAGTGCTAACCACCATGCCACCGTGCTGCCTAAATTTTGATTCATCAGTCCATAATACCTTCTTCCAGTCTTCAGTAGTCCAATGCTGGTGTTTCATGGCCCAGGCAAGCCTCTTTGTCTTATTCTGGCGTCTTAGCAATGGTTTTCTTGCTGCAACTTGTCCTGTCAAACCTGCAGCCTGAAGTCTTCTCTTCACAGTGGATCTGAGACTTGCTTACTACGACCACTATGAAGCTGTGCTTGAAGCTGTTGTCCTGTGAGCTGCCTATCACGCAAGCTTTTAACTCTCAGAAACTTGTCCTCTGATTCAGTTGTGGCTTTGGGTCTGCCAGACCTCTTCCTGTCAGAGTTTGCTGAAGTTTCTGAGTGCCTTTTGATGGTGAGGGAAAGTGGACTTACTGACACCTTGTCCTTTCTTTGCAATTTCTCTGAAGGAAACACCTACATTTTTAAGTGTTATGATGGTCTGTCTCTCTTCCATTGTTAATTTCCCTTTTCTCGCCATTTTTTTTGCAACACACTACTTTCTGCAGTAAAATACTGTTCAACTGATGCTCACGAGCGTATGGCACCACAGTGTGTTGCAGTGTTTATGCAGACAGAGGGGGTTGTAAATAATCCAGGAAAGTTGGAACACCTGTAGGAATTAGTAGCACCAGCTTTTAAGGCTTGATCAACCTCCATTGCTGCAGAACAGCTTTAAATTGGTAACCCATTTTGTGTTCCCTGAAAAAGGTCTTTCTGTATAATTCTAAAATGTACATTATTTTTCAATTTTGGGTAGCCTTACCTTTTTTAAAAGAAAAAATTACCTCTGGCATATTCGTTGAACTTGAACGACTTGAATTGCAACAAATAAGTGGAAAAATTGGGGTGTTCTAAAATTTTTGACCAGTAGTGTGTATATTATATATATAAATTGAACAATAGAACATCCATCCCAACTTATTACCCCCTTATTCTTGTGCACCTAACTCTAAGTATTTATTGGTAAATATAATCACATTTTAATTTCAAACACAATACATTGAAAGTCCATTTAATTACAGTGAAATGTCCCATATTATAAAGTGTTACCAAAAAGTGTACAAATAGCTCATAGTCCCCACAGCTCATCTTGTGTTCTCTGTTGCTGCAGAGCCCACAATTCAACCTGAGATTGACAGCAGCTCGGTGGAAGGTCGCAATGTTACTGTACGCTGGCGATTACCCGCCAGCAAAGCCATTAATGCTGGCAGAGCCACTGGCTTTTTAGTGCAGCTCTTCGGGCCGCCACCCTACAATGAGAAACTACAGGAGGTTCCCACCCTGCTCAATGTGCTCTCCACCAAGTTCCACAACCTGGAGTATCAACACGACTACACGGTGGTGGTGTGCCTCATCAACTGTGGCAGCCAGGGCCCGCCCTCCAAACCCTACCATTTCCACATCAACAGCCAGGGTAACTAAAACCTGCTGGTTAGGGGGAAAAAGCGGCAAAGAAGTCTTCCTTTAAAGAGTTTTAAAATGTAAAGCAGTTCATAATTCATTTCTTGCTGCTTGTGGCACAACATTAGGTGTATTGCAATATATAGCGCCCTATAGGTTTTAGCCTTGGTTTAAACACTCAGCTATATTTGGAGCTTGCCTTTTGCTTAGCGACTCTCTCTCTGCCCAGAAGCTGTGTGTGAATTGAAGGGGAAAATAGCAGCTGATAGATGTAAAGCCATAATCTATGCATATGATTCTTTTAAATCCTTAATAGTCAAACATTCCTCAAGTAACCAATCTTGAAATGTTTGTATTAGATTACCTGCTTGATTATAGAATGTGTGGTAAGAAAAATTATTTTTGATTGATTGTAACAGCTCTAATGTTTCTGTATCTAAGGTCCATCATCCCCACTCAATGTCAAGGCCGTGCCTCTGTCCGTGTCAGCCATTCAGGTGAAGTGGCAGCCCCCTGACGACCCAAATGGAGGTATCATTAAATATATCATAGAGTACCAGTCAGTCGGCCAGGCGAGCCCCCACCCTTGGGTGGACACGGACGATGGGAACAAGACCACCAAAGATGTGACAGCGCTCAACGGCAGCACGATCTACCAATTCAGAGTGAGGGCTTTCTCTAAAGTGCCAGGAGAGTGGAGCAACTATGTTCAGGCAAAGACACAGGGGGATGGTAAGTACGAAGCACCTCATGATGATCAAGTCACACAGAAGGTAAAATATACACAGCAACATGCAAAAGGCGGGACAGTATTATATTCTTAAGTCTGATATTTTTGCTACATTTTGAGTCTCAAATATGGGACCTCATAATCTTATGTCCAACCTCTTCACTACTATATTTGGTTGGCTTTTCCAGTTGACCAGACCACCCACACATGGATGAGGTTTTACTTGGGATAGTAATATGTTTACACAGAAAATTCCATATTTATCTCCCCCGTATTTAAATCTTCTGTTTCTCTCCTCTTCTTTTTTTTCACTCCGTCTTTTCCCCAATGCTAGAAAAAGCTGCTCCAACCTTTACTCCTACCACCCTGGATGTGATTGGCCAGCCCACTGGGGACAGTTATCAGCTGTTAATTGCGGTGGTGGGTTCAGTGACTGTCACCTGTGTGACTATACTCTTGGCCCTGTTGGCTCTTTTTTTCATCAGGAAGACGCTGTTGAACCGCCGCCGCACGTTTACCTACCAATCTGGATCGGTGAGCATTCATTCTGTTCCAGTTAACTTTGCAGCCACTGAGAGAAATTATTTTGCTGACTATACACTGTTTATATCTCCAGGGGGAGGAAACCATTCTGCAGTTTAACTCAGGAACACTGACCCTGACACGAAGGCCAAAGCCCACGCCAGAGCCCCTCACCTATCCAATCCTTGAATGGGAGGACATAAAGTTTGAAGATGTCATCGGAGAGGGAAACTTTGGCCAGGTGTTTAGATTTTATGAACGTTGCAATGTTGTTCCCTGTGGTTGCCATTCTCTTCGCAACACTTGAGCTAACTGTGGTTTCAATAACAGGTTATCAAAGCCATGATCAAGAAGGACGGCAACAAAATGAGCGCAGCCATCAAGATGCTGAAAGGTAACTGAGCCACACATTTATCATTAAACTCATACAGATGTAGTCGTCAGACATAAAACTACAGACACGTAGATGCAGCAACATTAAGACACCGTACGGCATTCTGATGTGTAATTTTCATTTCAAATACTGCTTCGCTTGCACTTTGCTTAACAATGCCATTCATGTTGTTCTTCCTGCAGAGTTTGCCTCAGAAAATGACCACAGAGACTTTGCAGGGGAGCTGGAGGTTCTGTGTAAACTAGGCCAGCATCCCAATATCATCAACTTAATAGGAGCCTGTGAGAATAGAGGTGAGTGAGCAACATCTAGTGGCTGTAATGAGTGTTGACGCACTATCGGCTATTCGGGAACAGCAATTCACAGGTGAAACAAACTGCTGTTTCAGTGCCACAAGTATACAACTGCCTTACAGTTTAGTGTCCAGGTTGTATAAACTGTATACTACAGAAACCTATATGGCAACAATCTGCTGTTTCCCTAAACAATTCCAGTTGAAACCCAACAATCATACAATATGACTTTCCTCAGCAGATCATGGAAGCAGATACACCATCTAGTTTGGTTGTTGGTGTGATTTCATCCATAGAATATATACCAAACTGCATGATCGATAGGTTGGTTTGCGTTAGAAAACACAGGTAGAACCGCTCTAAAGATTCAAATAGCCTAAAGAAGGTTTTCTTTAAAGAAATAGGTAAAAATTATGGTGCTATTATACAGCATCTTTATATCTTTATCAAGATTTAAATGTAATCTTATACACAAGCCCGTGTTCAACAAACTGTACCCTCAGCAGATTCCCTATTCAGCTCATTCCTTCTTGATATGCAGCACTGTACTTGAACAGGTTAAATTCTTCTTACTTGAGATGCAAACAGATACGCCCGTCCCATCTGACTCTCTGTCATCTGCACCTGGAAAACCCCAGAATGTGTCCAAACGAAATAATCTTCGCCTGCCAGAAGCATTTGCGCTATCACATTTGTTTGATTTGTCTGCGCGCCTAACAAGCAAACAGCTGTGGCATGCATTAATGTATTTGTATAAGGTTTCCTTCATGGTCCCTACCTCGAAGTATCAGTTTACGCCAGTGTCTTCTAAATTGAATCATTTAATTACTTATGTTTGATCAAAGACTGGAAGCACATGAGAAGCACCTCTGTGAGGACATTACAAACAAGTCGACCTTGAAAAAATAAACCCCTGACTAACTCATCGGCCTCGCTTCGAAGTAGCGCTTAGCTCTGCAGACCTTATCTCTCTTTGTTTACACCACTGATTAACAATCATGAACATGCATGTGCACACACATGCTGCATACATACTTGAAAAGATTTAAAGAAAACCTTGAGTGTTTTCTTCATTTAATTTCATGGAAAAAGCAACAGAGGAAGGAGGGGGTGAGCGCGAGGGAAAAGAGGTCAGGAGGGAGGAATGTTGCAAGGAAGCAGGGAGAGAGGAGAGCGAGCAAGTAAAAATTTTAACATCTAAGATTTCGAAGGATGGTGATCAAGAAAAAGTGCTAAATGGCAGGAAGTATTGTTACTGTCTGTGTAACTGCACTTCCTTTGAAAGGAAAGCTGTAAAGAAAAAAGTCGCTGGCTAGAAGAGGAAACACAAACTTGACTTTTTGTCAGTTTTGCATTTAATGTCTTTAAGGGAGAGATTATGGTGTCGTTTTCAGCTCTCACCCTAGCTCGTCTTACCGAGATCTGGAACAAATTTGCTCTCCTGCCATACTAGAAAAACGAGGTGTGTCCGGAAGGAATTCACTGCTGAGCTACTGAACACAAGAGAGGAGGGAATAAATTGAGACGATATTTGATATACTCTTAAAAGTAGAAGATAACGATTGAAGAAGGAAAAGGTCACGCCTCTCCACAGAGCTTGCATAGCACAGTCTCTCTCTCTCTCTCTATTCCGACTATGTGCTAATACTGGCATGACCCCACATTCTCACAGAGCTAGATTATTCTGAAGGTGACGGAGGTTTTAAAACCTTAACCACTCCCCACAAGTCTTACTTTGTGTTAAAAATGCAACAATCCATACACACAGCTTATTTTATTCACTGAAACTATACCCCCTGTACGGAGCAGATGACCTGTCATCGTTCCATATTGAGAAACTCTTCTTTTGCAAGAAACATGGCGTGTGCTTGATTAACAGAAGCTTTTGTAACTCACAAGTAACCTAATTGTATTACGTTCCAGCTCTTTGACCACTCTGCCCATAAACCCGTTATTCTTTCCTTCCACATATGGTACTTAGTAATTGTGTTGGCACTGTCCCTTTTCATAGTGAAATCAACATGAAACTCTTCCAACAACTACAAATGCCTGTAGGAACCCTGGCTCTGGCTGGAAGCTGTAATCTATTAACAAAGCTTCAGCCATCTGGTTGAGTTCTGTGAGGATTTTACAAAAGGTCTGGTGTACCTCTGCTGTGTGAAAGACCAAAGAGTTGAAGGTCAAGCCCGGTACAAGCTGTAGCTGGGTCTCTTCCCAGGCAAATCAAAGCAAGTCAGCCAAGGTCAAAGTCACATTATGTCGTAAAAATAATAAAATTTCATTAAAATAGTCTGGCTGAGCCAATAACAGTTTGCACAGATGGAAGGTAATATGTTTATTAGCAGGTGGCTTGACCTTTTTTTATTGACAGAGATATCAGTCCATCTGTCTCTCTGTCTGCTCCAGGTTATCTGTACATAGCCATAGAATACGCCCCCTATGGTAACCTCCTTGACTTCCTGAGGAAGAGTCGGGTGTTGGAGACGGACCCTGCCTTTGCCAAAGAGCACGGTACTGCTTCCACCCTCACCTCCCAGCAGCTGCTGCAGTTTGCTGTGGATGTGGCGAATGGGATGCATTACCTCAGTGACAAACAGGTAGGAGGAGGAAGGATGAGCAGTTTTGGCAGTTGTTTAGTGCCTGTTGGCGTTTGCTTTTTTTCTAAAAAATGATCTTAGATCTGATCAAAGTCTCAGTTTTTACATGAAGTTGTGACCTAAAACTTGATTCTTTCAGATACATTTACAGGTTCATTTTTAATTTTGTTTAAAAATGTTATGTCTGTATCTTTGTCATGACACCACTTCCCTCCTCTCCTCTGCTCTCTTGGTGCTAGTTCATCCACAGGGATTTGGCAGCGAGGAATGTTCTTGTTGGGGACAATCTTGTGGCTAAGATAGCGGATTTCGGTCTGTCCCGTGGTGAGGAAGTCTATGTTAAGAAGACAATGGTGAGTGGTGGGGGTTATGTTTTGGTTTAGCCTCGAAGAAGGGACCGGTTGCTTGAGACGAAAACAAAGCAGTGTTACATGTTGTTTTTTCCCCCCTTTTTCCTTTTATGAGAGTGGATTGCATGTGTTGTTCTCACTTTTCACATGCTGAAAACGGCAGAAGTCAAAGGAGCTGTACAGATACATATGTACATACATATGGTTAGTTAAAAAGATGATCTCAAGCTGATCAAATGAAATACAGTCCAAGGGGATAACAGGTTGTTATTTAATTTTTTTAATTTTCAGGGGGTTTTTTTGTGGGGTTTTTTTATGGTATAATACTGTTCAGACAGCAACTGATTTTCACAATAATAGAGCACCTGTAGAGGGCAGTCATGTTCAGGTTTGTAAACTCCAGCACGTGCAGTGTTTGTAGAGCAGATTGCCATCTTACTGTAATGGGCCATGGACTTAATAATGTAATGTGGCCCCACTTCATAATACAGTTTAAACCCAATTTTTTTATTATCATTTCATGCATTCATCTTTTCTATTTAATACTCAAACATAAATGATGTCCGAACAAGATTAAAACATGCCATAACACACCAGCGGCACAAGGTTTGACATGAATCTGTTGTTGCTCCACTTTCAGGGGAGGCTGCCGGTACGCTGGATGGCCATTGAGTCCCTGAACTACAGTGTTTATACAACAAAGAGTGATGTGTAAGTCTTTTCATTTTTTTTAACCAATATGCTGGGATGTAATATTCCTCAGAAATGAGAACTATTGGTAAAGTGGTTCAAAAACACTTCCTGAAAAACCTGGTTTCCGTGTTACAATACATAGGTCTTCATAATCATAAGTCCTCCCTCTATTTCTTACTTAATATCTTCAGAAACCTTATTTGCTACTTCTCCTAGCAAAGTTTTGATTAGGCATGCCACAAAGTGCCTCACCACAGAAAACAACAAATCATCCGTCTGTCACTGGTGGATTGATAATAGTGTGCTGCACAACTGATAAGCACAATCAGGAAGCCCTGGGTACAACTTAGCAGACAGACAGACACGTTGGTATGTCAACTGGAACCTATTTATATACAGCAGAGAGTGCAGCATGGCCAACGGAAGAAGTGTAAAGGCTGCTCAGAGGGCCAGAGAGTTGTAAACATTTGTAAGAGACGAAATGTGAGACGTCGCGAAATGTGCTGCGAGGAAGAAATCGAGCAGAACAAACGGACAGGCTGACAGCACAAACAACACTTGTCTCCCCATATGATCTACCACACTGTTCTGTGACATATGAAAACCATGGTATTTCTCTGAAGAGAAATTTACTAATCAGATGGCAGGGAAGAGGGTGGTTTTCTGGTGCACGGTTCCCCTTAAGTGTCTGCGTTCATTTTACAAACAATCTTCATTTTAACAATTAAAGAATAAAATATCCTCCTGCTATTCTGTTTAATGTTTGTGGTTGTGTTAAATACTTACATTTTGAGTAAGCGGCATCTATATTTCTTGTAAAAGCATGATAATCAGAATCTTTCAGAATCTTGTGTCATTTATCATCTGTACATTATTGCAGCTAGCTGCTTTGCAAGGCACCAGATATAATCAACAAAGATATGATCAACAAAGAAACATGAAAATGAACCGTTTCCAAGAGCTATGATTTAAAATTGTTTAAGCTTTGTTCCAGTTTTACTAAGCTTTGTGTCTTATCTTTGTATCTTCTCTAACAGATGGTCTTTTGGTGTTCTTCTCTGGGAAATTGTAAGCTTAGGTAAGTAAGCATACAGAATCATATAGTGCAGAAGCTACACCATTTACTACTATATATTTAATAGATATCTCAGAGCCACATTGTGACAGGCTAACAAAAGTTGAATCCCCATAAACTGTTTGTAATGAAGCATGTGCTCTTTCTAGGGTCTATGGGAAAGAAAAAAATAAATGATCTGAATTAAAACCAAATGAAGGATGACTTACATTTGCATACGTGTGTAAACACATACGTGCATGTAAATACACGTGACGATGAACCACACAGTCAACAATAAAAGTTTGCAGTCATAATCAATTGTATTTATACTATAATGTTTATACTTCCCCTTTATTACTGTTTAAAGGGCAGTACAAAACCAATACACTTCCACTTGTAGACTTGCGTCAGTGTTATGACTCAGAATTCTTTAAAATTTCCGTAACGCGGTTTCACATTCAGGGATTGTCGAAGCTGAGGACCTCTGTCAGGTGATGTTGTTTAAGTCACATGTGCAGTTTTACAGCAGCCATTTTTTGGAGAAAACATTTTACGACCTCAATTGCAAAAAAGTTGGGACATTGTGTAAAATCTAAATAAAAGCAGAAGGCAGTCATTTCAAATTTTATTTCGTCTTTTATTCACAGTAGAATATAGAACAAATATCAAAATTTTAAAGCTGTAGCATTTTACTATTTTATTAAATATTAGAATTTGATTTGAACTACAAAGACATGACTGGAGGAACATTTTACAACTAATTAGGTTAATTAGCAACATGACTGTAACATGACTGGGTATAAAAAGAACACCATACACAGACAGAGTTTCTCAGAAGTAAAGATGTAAAAATCTGTCTGCAAATTGTTGAACAATTTCAGAATAATGCACTCAATGTAAAATTGCAAAGACTTTGAATATTGTATAATCTACAGTACACAATAGAGTACATTGATAGAAGATTCAGGAAATCTGGAGAAATCTCTGTGTGCAGTGGACAAAGTCAAAACTCAATACTGAATGCCCGTGATCTTCGGGCCCTAAGCCAGGCCATGCATAAAACATGAAAATCACGCCTTAAACATTTTGAAAGGTGTCATTAATAAAAGATGTATGCAGGTTTTAGATCAACATATGCTTCATCCAGACAGCATCTTTTTCAAGGTAGACCTTATATATTTCACCAAGACAAGTCAAAGCCACATACTGCAGCTATTACAACAGCACAGAGTTTGGGTGCTGAACTAACCTGCCTTCAGTCCAGACCTTTCAGCAATTCAAAATATTTAATGCATGATGAAAAGAAAAAAAAAATGACAAAGAAGACCCAGGACTGTTGAGCAGCTAGAATCATATATCAGACAAGAACGGGACAACATCATCTCCCAAAAGCCAAAAAAGCTGCTCTACTCAGTGCAACGACTCTTGTTAAGAGAAGAGGCGATACATAAATATACCCCTGGAACATTTCTGAAATGTGTTGTTGCCCTCAAATTCAAAATGAGACAGTATTTTCTCCAAAATAGTAAATTTCCTCAATTTAAGCATTTGATGTATTCTGTAATGAATAAAATACAGGTCTGTGAGATTGTTTTTAATTGACATTTTACACATCGTCCCACACTGTCCTATTCGAGTTCTATAACGTTCTGTGGGTATGTGCTTCAGGTGGCACGCCGTACTGCGGGATGACATGTGCTGAGCTTTATGAAAAACTGCCACAAGGCTACAGAATGGAGAAGCCCAAAAACTGTGATGATGAGGTGTAAGTAATCTGTATCTTATAGCTAATGATTAACAAATCACACAGCCCATTGTGGCCCTGGGTTTTACCATATTTATCATTGTGTTAATGTTTGTCTCCAGTTATGAGCTAATGAGGCAGTGCTGGAGAGATCGGCCCTATGAGAGACCCCCCTTCTCCCAAATCTCTTTGCAGCTCAACAGGATGCAGGAGGCCAGGAAGGTAAGGCTTCATTTGCACCATGTTGGTAGAAAGGGAAGAATAGACAAAAACATCCTGTTGTTATTATTTGGGCATAAAAAACAAACCTAGAAATGTGGGCTAAAACAGGGTTTTTGTTGTTGTTGTTGTAGTAGTAAGACACTTCACTTTGCATTCACTTTCATAAATCATGAGGTTTAATCTATTTTTCAGGCTTATGTGAACATGGCTCTCTTTGAGAACTTCACCTATGCTGGGATTGATGCCACAGCCGAGGAGGCCTGACTACCAGCCCCCACAGACCCTCGCAGGCCACGGAGCTCCAAGAGAAAATCACAAGGGAGGCTGCCACGTTACTGCCACCCCCCACCCACTAGGCGTCAAGACAGGAGGTCTAGGCGCTCT